>JAEPRC010000679.1:0-24200 GCA_016758945.1 Mucor plumbeus
AAATTCGGTCATTTTTTAGTTAGGAAAGCTATAGTAAAAAATCCCATTTTCCGGGTCAAAATCGTGATAAACCAAAATCATCCATTTTTTGTTTATAGATGTAAGGGTTGAGAGGTCAATTTTGATCATGTTTTTCATCACCTAAAAAAAAGTGAAATAAAAATATAGAAAGAAGGTATTTGATCCAGGAAATAGTTTTGACAAACTTTGAACTTCAGATTTATGCGAAAAGTGCATAAAACAATTCTTTAAAAACACCACTTTTTAATAATCCAAGCAATTTGATGTATAATTTAAGATATATATTGTACGGTTTAGTTGTATATACATGAACTGATTCATGCACTTAATTAATAAGTAATGATTTATACTAATATTTCATTTATTTATATTATAGCGCCTATTTTTGCAGCAGTAATAACATGTGGTGTTTGTATCATTTCAGCATTTCTTCCTGTATAAAGTACGTACTGTCGGTACGATGGATATAGTAAACAATTATTTCTCAACTGCCGACAAATGCTTTTTAATTGGAAAAAATATTCATCATACAGGTTGTATAGTCAATTATTATTACGTTTATTGATTTTCTACACTTCTTTTTAAACCCTTAATTTGAATTATTACTAAAATATGGAAACCATCATCTGCTTACAATGGAAAGTAAATTCGCAATTGTGTAAATTGGGCTGTTCTTATTATTTAAGCACAAGCTTAGAATTGCAATTGATGGAAGACATAGTTGAATCCAATAACTTTGAATATACTACGATGAGCAAGTGAACTTATATATATGTAAAAGCATTATATGTGACTAAAACTATGAATATAGTACTTGCACAACTTTCACCAGAAATTATTATCATACCTGATCATTCTGATGAAAAATTACTTGAATTTTTAACAAATGAATATGGTACATCTATTACGATAATTAAAATAGCAAACAAAGAATTTCTATTTGATAAAGGACGTATAAGATTATTGAACTGGTATATAAATTATATTAATCTACAGAAAGAACGGCACAATTTTCAAGAGAGTGTACTAGAAGACAATGAAATAGCAAATTATAAAATTCATTTCAGAGATCACGAAGAAGGCATTAAAACACATGCATATTTACAAATGGAAGGACTTATTGAATTGGATCAGAGTCAATTAACAGTAAGTTTGTAATTTAGTTTAATATAAAAAGGTATTTAAAGCAACTATGAGTAAAGATTGGGTGTGCTGGGGTACTTTTAATGCATTTACAAAAAATACAACAAGAACGCGATATTCAAAAAAAAGGAGAGTCAGGAGTGGAATCAGAGGTAATCCAACCAACTGTAATTAAAGCATTTTCATGGTATTGTATTGTAAATTATGCTTTATTTTACGCTTTTAACTTCTGTCAATATACAGTGATAAATATATGCAAGTCAATTCAGATACAATGCAGTAAATACAAATGACCATCTAAATATGTATTCTACATTTACAGTTATATTATCTTTAGATCATTATGTATATTTAGTTCAGAAAGACACCCCAATATGCATCAAAGCCGAGAAAAAGAGAGTTTATCATTATTTGGTATCTTATCAATCCGATATCTTATAGGTTTTGAAACCAACGCTTTAAATGTAGGTCTTTTGGATAAAACAACAAGCGTATTAGGAAAGCAAATGTTGAAAGAATGGGTATCTCGTCCAATAAGAGATAAGCAAGCTTTAGAAAATCGACATGCATCAATTAGTTTATTCATGGCATCCGATATGCGTGATACAACTACAACCTTGAGAGTATATCTTGGTCATATTAAAAATATTAATCGACTTTTAGTTAGGGTTAGAGAAAGTAAAGCAAAGGTTAGCGATTGGCAATATATTCTAAAGGTATAGTTATATATTTTAATTATATGGTTAACGCTCATGTACTTTGTATAGTTTGCATATTATACCATTTGTATCTTTCGTTCACTTCAACCGATACTAAACAGTCAATATTTCCAATTTCCTTTGATTCAAAAATTCAAGAGTTTATTGCCAAAGGTCAACTTGATGCAAAAAGTAGGCACTAATATTGATAATGTGGTATGTGTTTACTCTATCCATCATTGCATTCGCTAAAATATAATTAGATTGATTTTGGAGCAAGTAAAGAAAAAGTTCAAATTATTGTCAAACAAGGGATTGATAGTGAATTAGACGCTTTACGGGAGCAATACGAAAAGTTAGATGATACTTTGGTAAAAGGATCGATACCTGAATGCGTCTTTTTAAACTAAAAACAACAAATCTAGCTACAAGTATCTCAAGAAGTTGGTTCTATATTACCTATAGGATTAAGTGCTGCATTAAATGTTGTATATTTTCCTCAGTTAGGTTATCTTATAACATTGCCACAGTATCATTTACAACGAAACTCTGGAATAAGTATTACTGATAGTGGCCATTCTAAAAATAGCAACATAACTGAATATTATCAACAAAATTTGCCTGGATATGAGTTACAGGTATTGTTCGTTACAAAAACAATTGTCGTTTTTGACATTCATAAAAGCTATGTTTATAGTTTTCTACTGCAGATAATCTTTATTACAAAAACGAAAGAACAAAAGGTATAAGCTACTGTTTATTGATGCAGCTACAGCACTATTATAACTATCTAAATTTAGAACTTGACGCTAACCTGGGTGATCTTTATGCTATGATTTCTGATAGAGAAATTGAGATTATGCAAGAGCTATCAGCAATAGTATTAGAATACACTGTACAGTTCTTGGAAATATCTAATGCGCTATCAGAGCTCGACTGGTATTTTACGTTTAAAAACCTAAAAGTACAACTTAGTATACAAACTAATTACATTCAAGTATACTTTCTTTGGCTATAGTTGCTCTACAGTTCAACTATGTAAAACCTAAATTAACTCTTGACAACTCACTTGATATTGTAAAGGGAAGGTAAATTCCTTAAAATATCTCAAAAAATAATTTGCTCAAGCTAAATGCAGTTTTTTAGGCATCCTATACAAGAACTATCCGTTGACGTCTTTATTTCCAACCATACACACCTTAAAGGTGGTCAAGGGTTTAAAAATCAACGTCCAGGAAATAATCATTCAAGCGTATATGACAATTTAAGAAAGTCTTCTTCAACCTCCAGAATCAATACATCAAGCAGAGGCCAAACAATAAATAATGACACCAACAGCGTTCAAGTAGTAACTGGTGCCAATTTTTCCGGTAAAAGTGTCTACTTGAAACAAGTTGCTCTTATTACTTACATGGCTCATATTGGAAGGTAAGTAAATACTAAAATTTAAAAATATTTAAACGTGTTATTATTAAATAACATATCTTTTTGTAGCTTTATACCTGCTGAAAGAGCTACAATTGGTATTACAGATAAGATATTTACTAGAATCCAAACATCAGAAACTGTGTTGAAGGTATAAAACCAATTTTAGATTTCAATTATGACCCAAGCTATCTGATATATTTACTATATATAGCCTCAAAGCGCTTTTGGATTTGATTTGCAACAAATTAATCGTGCATTACAAAATGCAACTTGCCAAAGCTTAATAATTATTGATGAGTTTGGGAAGGTATATACGAACCCTGCAGATACAAATATACTATTATTACAGTTAAATAGTTGTTATACCATTAGGGAACTGATATTTCGGATGGTGCAGCTCTGTTCTGTTCTGTTTTGGGTTACTTTCTTTCAAAAAGAGAACAGTGTCCTAAAATTATAGCTAGCACACATTTTCATGGTAATCAATTATAAGTTTCGTTGCATTGAATTTACAAAAATTTAATATATCTATTTCTATTAGATTTAGTTTGTAAAAACTTTTTCGCAGCTCAAGATGGTATAACATTATCTCAAACTGAAATCACGAGCCAAAATGTTCGAGGTCAAGCTAGCTGTGCTAGTGGCGAAGGCCAAAACAGAGGAGATCTACTGTCAGAATCAGCACTCAACAAAGAGAACGAAGTAGTATTTTTATATCGAATTGTTCCTGGTAACGGTGATACAAAGTCTCATGGTCTTTGGTGCGCCAGCATTGCAGGACTACCATCTCATACCATTGGAAGAGGTAATGTACATGTAATAATTCTATTTCTATCGTCAACATAAACTCAAATACGTTTGTTATAGCTGAATACCTTTCTCGGAAGTTTAAGAATACAGAGCCCATAGAAAGAATACAAACTAAGCAAGAAGAAGAGAAATATAAACTTTTAGAACAAATCTATATCAGCTTTACTAAAAACAATAATAGTGAATTATCTATTCGTGAAGTAATACCTGCCATTGAATCGATATTTTTAAATTAGGCTGAAAATATACTGAAACGATGTATTAACTTATGAGTCCAAAAGAAACAATTGGGAGTCTGATTAGTTCAGTGTATAAAAAGAGTATAAATTGATTACTTAGCAATAAACATAATTTGATTTGAAGAGTTTGAAGAGTAAGTAATATTTAGTACATCGTTCTATATAAGTTATCTATTGCCTATCTCAAAGAATATATCCGACACTGAGAGGCGAGCCCATTCATTATTTTCTACAGAAAAATAAGGGTTAAATCATTGAATTTGATTCAATTTGTATAATTTGACTTTTTCATTAAAAAGAAGAAAAATTAACACTAAAAAGAAGTTGGGCTACATAGGCCAAGCTAATAGCCAACGCCGATACGTGGTCCCGACACACCACTTCAAATGCATTTGGGCATTTTTGATTGAGACATACAAACGAACTATTGACAGCCTTGGTTCAACCAGTAGCAATACCAACAGGATGAGAAAGCTTGGAGTAACAAAAGAGACATGCCTAAGAGCTATTGTACTCATTTGTGATAAAGGTAAGTTTATAAAGATTGTGTCTTGACTCTTTCCAATGCCCTCCAAATCTCTGATGCTTCATTATGCATGAGCCTATACCGCGTCCATGGTCACCCAATTATCATAATTGGCCTCTTGGTGTCAGAGCTTCTTCTTTCATCTGCTGCCAACTTGTCGTAAAGCCTTCTCTTCTTCAATTTCAATATTCGTCTCTGTTTACACTACGAATTGCTGTAATAAAACGAGCGCGATTTGTCGCAAGCATTGCAGTGATGAAAAATTGCTTCTTGTAACTCTTCGACTGTTTGACAATGATGTAAGCTGCAATGTGATAATTTCTCTTCTTTTGTCCAAGACCGCATGCCCTTCTGTTGTTGACTTTTTCTTTCGAACGATTGATTTGGTATATGAAGCTAATCTATTACCTTGATTGATTTCCTTTAGATCGATGATGAGAGAAAGAGGCAATTTCATACATTCTAAATTATACGTATCGTCTGTATCCATGGAATTCTCTAACGTTAATAAGCCTATAGAATAGTTTTATCTTGCATGTATCTAAGGGCTACTATTTCATTTTACCTAAGGTTTGGAATTGATTGTATAGCTCTAAATGGAATGTAAATTGATTGACAACAAAATAAACTGTCTCAGCGGTTTTGAATACTATATTATCCAAATTCACGTCGGTATCAAGAATACATTCTTCAGCCTTTTTATGACAAGATTTGCCGTTGAAAACAAATGGATTGGGTGATGTAGTTAATGTTAAAAGAATTGAAGGGTTTTGATATTCGTATATTAGTCCGTTGTAATGATTGAAAGTCTTGTCGTATATTACGAGTGCCAATTATTGGTTCCCTCTTTGTCAACTTTGTCATTTCAACTTTACAATAATACTTGTCACGAACAGCTACCTTGATTTTCCAATCTCTTTCTGAAGGATTAACACTCTTGGCTGTCAAAATAAACTGATCCAGCTCTTTTCTTCGTTCCTTAAACAACGTCTCCAAAACAGGTCTACGATTACTCAAAGCATTCAATGTGTCATCCCCATCCTGAACTATTGATTAATTGATTGCTTTTGGTTTTTCCCAAGGTTGACAAATATAATTTAATGTGCCATATATTCTGATAATCTTTAGTCCAAGGAGAACGCAAATTCTGCTTGCGAACTCTAGTTAGTAGCTTGATGCTATCTTTTTTAATTGATCAATGCTGAAAAACGCACTAAAGACAGCGTCTTTATCAGCAAGGGCTAAATCTTGTTTGATACTGTTTCCTTTGAAATTCAAAACAAAGATTCTTTGCTTGCATTTTGTTGAGCAGAAGAGTGCATAAAGCATTGTTGTGTCAATAAGGAAGGAGTAAAGAGCAGTTGGTTTGATGATTGGCATTAATTTCACAACTTGGCCGTTGTATCCAATAGATTGTAGCACTTGATTTGCCATCAAAACAAAAGAGAGCAAATATTGAAAGAAATGATAGCTATCTTTATCTGGTATAAGTCTTTACGAAATTCGCTATCGTTATGATTGTCTCAAGTTCTTTGCCGTCAAGGTTTTTGAGCTTCATTTCAAAATAGCTTCTTGTAACCGTTTGTGTTTGAAGTATTGCTGGCCTTGTTACTTGTTACTTGTAACAGTTTTCCAAACTTTCTTTTAGGAGCATCCTTGATCTTTTCAAAATTGCTATCATCTCTAACTAAAGCATCCTCTGCATCATCATTGTTATCTTCTAATCCTCTCTTCTTTTCCGGCCTTAATTTTCCACCAGAACCCATCTCTTCGCGCTACACAAATAACACAAAATTTTATTTAATGTTCTTGTAATACTCAAAGTTGAATGATGCTTACCTCTCTCTCAAGTACTTGTCTGTATGAGTCTAATCTCCTCTAGTATAAACTTGCAGATAACTGTTTTCCATTTTGTAAGTACTTATTTTGTTTCTTTTTTCCATTAGAAAATAGCCTTCTTCTTCCATTCCTGGTCATACGTAACAAAGAGATACGTCCCTCTGGTATTCTGCAGTTGATGACCCTTCCCATTGCTTTTTTTTACCTTTATTCTGATGTTTCGCCTTGTTTGCCTTGTTAGCCTTGAAACCGTTATCTTGATCAGGGCAAAGATGTATGATTAAGAGGAACCGCAAGAGCTTTGTCATCAGTTTGTTTACAATGGTATTGTCTGACCACATATTATGAAAAGTGGTGTAATACAACTGGCGAGCCATCTTTGTAGAGGTTCACTTCATCACAGCCTAATATATGTGCTATTGCTTTATGAAGAGTCTGTGTCTTCAATGGCGAGTCTTGGACTCCCTTTGCACCATAGACTGCTGAATGAATGAACTCTAAGTGTGAATCTTGAAACAGTTTGTCGTAGTTGGCTTTAAAGTCTTCATCTTCTAAATATTTAGGATCCAAGGGTTTAACAAACTGAAGCATCTTTTTTCAGGTATCCCCAGACAAGACTTGAGATATCTTGCTGCCCTCATGAACGACAAGTGACACAGCATGATTTTTCAAGACAAAATTATATTCATTAAATACGAGAATCATTTTGAAGACTTGATCGCTAAAACCAGATAAATAGTCTGAGACAGGTTGCATGTTGTCGTTGATAGTACTTGCAAACAATGATCGAGCTTGTTGAGATAAGTCTAATTTAAAAACCAATTGACGAGAAGCAGAGCAGGCTTCGTACTACGTGCCATCTTCATATTTACCGATAACTTCATCATTCACATCTTTATCTTCGTCATCTCTTCTGCTGCCAGTAGCTAATGTACTAGATTCGCTGACCAAAATAGAGTGCTTTGTGGTAATGAAAAAAATCTGTCCAGCATTCTATGCTCATTTCACAAAAACAATTCAATAGAAGCAGCACCGACATTCATATTTGCTACAGCATTAAATACAGCACCCTTGGAAAGCCTTGTACTATTTAAAAGAATTTCATAAAGTTTATTATATTTCTGGTCTTTACGTTGTTTTATTGAATTTACAAGTCTAATCTTGAATTGAGCTTCTAAAGCACTTATGTAGTTTGGTTTTTCATCGGGTGTGGAACGCTTGCTATTACGACTTCCTTAGTCGTCATTTTCAAATAAAGTTAGAGAGTCTATGGTGGCTGTGCCTGGGATATAAACATCTAATTGTCTTTTTTTTCTTCCCATTTAGAATAATAGTTTATATGTTATAACAAGATAAAGAAAAGGAAGAGGACTCAAATATTATGCGCATACATAATAAACGGCTTTAATGGTACAGTCCTGTGATATTACATGCTAAATTGGCATTGACAACAATTGAATTGATAAGTTAGATTCAATGGAAATGTCTAGCAAATTGCTGTATTGGATCGTCGCTTAAAGGCTCTATTAATAATCAATTATATACATGTATAGCAATAACTAACAAAAAAAAATTACTAAACTAACAATCAGAATATCTAAGTTTTCTCCCCCTTTCAGATGAGTTTGAGTAATAGTGTCTATAATATCGAGTGGGACACTTCTACAAACAGTGCGCTTGAGATTGATTTCTGTGAAAACAAAATATTTTGTAAATGCATTGACAACAGATGTGGCTTTAAGCTTAGTCAGGAGTAAATGCCTGTATAATACTATATATTTACTCGAATTAATAAAAATGGAAACCCAATTTTATTGTTCCCCAGATTACAGGTTTTGAAAACCTAAGCTCATTTCGTAATACGAAAGTTATACCGAAAATTATGCAGAGACAGTTGTAGTATTACATTTTATTTGTAATAAAAAAAAATCCGAATTTTCAAAAACCAGAAAATTAAAATACAAAAAAAACATAAATGAAATCAACAACAAAGGTGAATGAATATAGAGAAATATAATAAAAGGCCCATACATTCTATTGATTTAAAATAAATGCTCTTGCTTATCATGTTAAAAAAAAAACTGCGTCCGTATTTACAGCGACACTATTACCAGCAAAAGAAGGAGCAAAGAATTAAGAAGAATTTTTTTTTATCAAGCTTGTTCAAATGAACGAATAACTATCAATCTAGGTCAAAGAGGTAATACTATTGCATTTGTTGGTGATAGAGGATACTCAGTTGGATCACGTATCAAAGAGTTTAAAAAGTACGGAGGCAAATAGAAACCTCAAAACCACTCAAGAGACATCTCAACAATTATTACTGATAAATATAATGCATCATAAACTTGTATCTATTGTCTTCATAAAACTACTCCTCCTGTATATATAATTGATAGCACATTGAAAACCAATCATGGAACATTTGTTTTGCACAAATCCAGCATGCATCTTAGTCAAATCAGGCTCGTCCCACAAAGGGAGAGATGCCATATCTTCTCTTGCAATTGGCTTATCAGGCTTATCGTACCTTGCACTTGGTGTTCCCTTTCCTCCATTCAATCCTAGCGTCGGTCACCATCACACCGACTTTATCAATATCGCCACTACCTTCCTTACAAGAAGCATAGCACGACTGGAGCTCTATGAGGTTAATACTCAAGGTGTACTGGTTTATCGATTGTTTTTATTTTAACATATACTAACTCTGCTACTTCAACCCTTTTTTGTTTTACTTTCTCTTTTTGGTATGTATTCTCATCCTTTTTTATTGATGAAATTTCATTAACTTTTCTTTTTTGGAAACACAAAGGCTATTTACCGTTTCAGTATATCCTAAATATTACTGAGACATCGGATTTACACTTTAGTTCAATCACAATTATTTAATTAAGGTCAAGTTTCATTCAATTTTAAATTTAGATAAAAGGAGAAATGCGGAAACTAACTATTACTTATACTCATTATAAAGGTAAGGTTTATAATTTAATACAATATTAAATACCCGGGAGCTCATAGATTTCTCATTGTGCTAGTTTAGGATATCTGTTCACTGAATATTCCGTACATTTGTATAAAGAAAAAAAAAAAGTTGGATTTATATACATTTTATATTGGATTTATATACATTTTATATCAAAATTTCATCATTCAAATGTAAACTGGCAACACTTTAGAATATTGAAAACATGCAAACCTGGGTTAAATTTTATAAAAATGCATGCAATATATAAAAAAGAAACATTAGAATCCATCATTTGCCTGTATAAAAGCTATAAAATTATGTAAATAATTTCAAAGTGCAACATCATGTCATAATTTATTGAGCTTTATATGCTTAATAGTAGCAGCAGCAATTTATAGTTATGATAAAAAAAAAAAAAAAAAAAAAACAACAGATTGCCATTTAAGGCTGTTTTGTACGACAAAAGTGTTTCTTCCCTCTTTTATTCCTTAGTGCTTAGATTTTATTTTTTTTTTTATTCCTTTTTGTTCCTATAAAAAATGTCTGCTCATCCACCATCTCATACTTCGAATAACATTGTTGGTGTTCATTTTAAAGTCGGTAAAAAGATAGGAGAAGGTAGTTTTGGTATTATATATCAAGGTAATTATACAACCATTATATATACATGATAGCAAATCAGTAATATATAAATAAATAAAAAAGGCACAAATTTGTTGAACAATGAGCAAGTAGCTATCAAATTTGAACCGAGAAAAAGTGATGCTCCTCAATTGAGAGATGAATATAGAACTTATAAAATAATGGCAGGATCAGGTAAATAGTAGAAAATGATGCAGAAAGTATTCCCGCCATTTTACTGACATATATATATATATATAAACTTGTATCTGAAGTTGGTATTCCAAAGGCTTATTATTTTGGTCAAGAAGGTTTACATCATATATTAGTTATTGACCTATTAGGCCCAAGTTTAGAAGATTTATTTGATTTGTGTGGAAGAAGTTTTAGTGTTAAAACTGTTGCCATGCTAGCTATTCAAATGATTTCAAGAGTACAAACTATTCATGAAAAAGATATGATTTATCGTGATATAAAACCAGATAACTTCTTAATTGGTAGACCAGGTTCAACACAAGAAAATGATATATTCGTTATTGACTTTGGTATGGCAAAAATGTATCGTGATAAAGTAACAAAACAACATATTCCCTACAGAGAAAGAAAAAGTTTATCTGGAACAGCAAGATACATGAGTATTAATACTCATCTAGGAAGAGGTACATATTTGCATTGTTTGTGTTACAATAATTCTTTAAATTTATAAGTTACTGTATAACGTATATAGAACAATCTCGTCGCGATGATCTTGAGGCTTTGGGTCATGTATTTTTGTACTTTTTAAGAGGCTCTTTGCCTTGGCAAGGTATGAAGGCTCAAACTAATAAGCAAAAGTATGAAAGGATTGGTGAAAAAAAGCAAACAACTGGTATTCGATCATTATGTGAAGGGTTTCCTAGTAAGTTTGCATTATTGTAATGCAGTTATATTTTACTTATAATTATATAATTTTTTTTTGTAGATCAATTTGTCAAGTATTTACAATATTCTCGTAAACTTGGCTTTGATGAGACGCCAGACTACAAATGGTTAAAGAAACTATTTACAGATGTTATTCAAGAATTAGGTAATGAAAACGATGGTATTTATGATTGGGCCCTTTTAAATGATGGTAAGGGCTGGCAAACGGTGAAAAGAGAAAAGCCAGCGTCTCGTAAACGAATAATGCCACCTCCAACTCCTTTACACAATAAATTACAACAAAATCCTGAGACTTCATTAGAAGCACATTTAAAAAAAAATCAACAAACATTTAAAGAACTTTCTTCAAATCAACAATCTTTTCTAAACGAGCCGAACTCACATGACAAATCAAATTGCACTAATATATTTAGGGATAATTGGAGAAGGATTAAAGCTTTCTTTTTCTGTAAATAAAAATACAAAAATTGGCCTTCATTTACTTGCTATTTAATAAAACGTGAGGATATAATTTGTTTTCATTCTGTATCGTATAAATCTAATGGCACCAACTAAATATTTGTTTTTTTATTTTTGCTGAAGAATGGAATGAAAGAACTTTTTAAAATTAAATTTAAGAATTCTACACCCAAAAATAGACGTTGCATGCTCACCAGTGCTTTAGGATTTCCCAAACCATTATTCATATATAATTTAACAGTTGTAAAACTGATATAATACTTCAACTCTTATTTTTAATACTGTAGGTGTTACTAGCAGACACTTTAAAAGCTCAATACTATTAATTTGTAGCTTCAAATAATATATAGCATTATTTAAATGTTGCTGCTTAGGGCCTCTTTCGTTGTACATTATTACTGATACTAAAAATGCAAAAAAAAAAAAAAAAAAAAAAAAGATATATCTCTATCAGTTAGGAAAAAAATTGAAATGGATGATACACTACAATAAGGTAGAGTTTGCATAATCAATTTGCATTAATTTTAACACATTTTAAACATTTTGGCAATTGTTAGTATACTTATAAATGTAAAGGCTGTCAATTTACGTCATTTAATTCAATATAGTAAACAGCATTTAAGCTGTTTTTATGCCTCATAATTTACACATTAGATAAATAACTTTTTCTCGCTTTATTTCTCTTGGTTCTAACTTTATTTTGATGGAATAATGATACATTATGTCCTCGAGATATTTATAAAATATCCAAATGATGAGAATTTTTTAGTACTTCGGAAGTGCAGTTGTTGAGATTAATATAGGATATCCAGAGAATTTGTAAAATTAGATGTAAAACCAGAAGAAAGTTTGGCATAAATATCAATAGTGACATTTTTAGGAGCTTTGGGAAAATGTCCTCACAGAAAATCTTTAAACTACATTAGGCATACACTCGTAGTGTCGTGCTTTGCTTTGCTTTGCTTTGCTCTACTGACAAGTTTTCTTTACATTTTTCTTCTGAGGGGTCATTTTGTCTTTTTCAATCTTCTGTCATGTTATGTAATTTGTGTCAAACTTTAAAAGGAATATTGTTGATGAATCATCAACAAAAATGCATTTAAAATTAGGGCTCACGTTCATTGAAGGTAAAACGGATTGCTATGGAAATCATTTGCAAACAAACTGTCGGAGTAGGCAAAAATACAGCTGTCATTGCTGTCGAGCGAGATGTAACATTTAATTTACTGTTTCCATTCAACTGTAGCACCTCATATCAATCTCATAGCGGTCTGGACAAACATCTAAAGAAAATTGATCAGAATTGAAAACGGCCCATATTGAAATGTCAAAAAGGGTTAATAGAAATAATCTTGCCAAAATATTACAATTTTATTAATAATGCATTACTAGGTTTACCATCCTAAGGGCATGATGTGGTTCATGTAGACTCGCTTTGGTTTACTATAAATGATTAAAGACTGGAAAATTGAATGTGCGACCCTGATATAGATACTGACATAACACATATACACAGAGTGCACCTCAAGATTGATTATTGATAAGTCCTTCAATGCAAGGTTTCGCTTTGTTTCTTATTTTTCTTTTAAAAAATAGATTTACCTGACAAAATTGAATTCCTCAAGCCAAGATCGCTCAAAGATGTATTAGTGGAAAGCTGCACTCAGATATTGAAAGAATTTTTCTAAAACATAGAGCATAATAAATAAAAAATATTAAAATTAGCTTTAACGTCTCAAGTATCTTGTTATATATATTTTTTTTTTTTTTTACTTTGAATAATTTCTTGAATATCTATCTTTTTACATAGCCTATATGGTTAATTAACTCCATTTGCTGTAAAAGTTTCAAAATTTGGAAAGAAAAATATAAAAAGAACGTACATGATCTAAGGAATATCTTTAACCAATTTAAGCTTCAGATTCATGCAAAAAAAAAATGCATACAATAACTTTTTAAATGTATCGCTTTTTGATTATATTAACGGAAGCATGATTGAAAATATAATATATTGTATAATGCGAATTTATTGAGAAAACCCCCCCCCCTTCCCTTACGTATAATAATACAACCAACAAAAACACAAATACAGAAAAAATAAAAGAATTCCACCGAGAGATATAAGAGTACGAGATAAGAACAAACCCAAATGTTCAAAAGAAAAAAGTGCATAAATAAAATGGTAAAGAGACCACCAACCAGATGCAAAAGACAAATAAAGATGGATTGGGCGATACATTACCTGGATATCTAAAAAAAAAAATTCAATAAAAGTATAATGATAATGATATAAAAGAGTGGTATATACAATAAAAAAGGGTTGGTGGTGGTATGAAAAGGGTTGGTGGTGTTATAAAAAGGGAGAGAAAGAAAGAATAATTGTACAAATGGGAACTCGTGGCGACGCATGCATTAACATGGTCCGCTCTTAAGGGTGTAATCTCAGCCGACCGTTAGGTCTAGCACCCCTCGATTGTCCTTTTTAGTACAACTGAAAGAAAGAAAAATAATAAATTGCCATCCCAACGCATGGATCCCCACCTAGAAGAAGAAGAAAAGGAGTAGCAGTAGTAGATGCAAATTATATAATAGAGAAACCAAGAGACCAAGGAGATGAGGACCAGAGGCGGAGGCAAGGCAACTGTAATGAATATTTATTAAAAAATAATAATTTTTTGTTAGTAAGATCAGTAATAGAGACATGTATTATACCCGTTCATCTAAAGAGGATTAAATATGCGATCAATCTCCTCGAGAGTTTTGCCTTTGGTTTCAGGAAGCCAGAAACTACCGATAAAGAGTACACTACAACATGCAGCGAAAAAGTAATAGCCACCATAAATAGTATTATCCATAAAGATTGGCATAACAAATGTCATAAATATACCAATAGCCCAATTCAAACCATAAGCAAGAGCAATGACTTTAGCACGAGTACGCATATTAGAAATTTCAGCAGGATAAATGTAAGCAACAGGGCCCCAACTGTAAGCATAAGCGGCTTGGAAAATAAATACAAATGCAATAACACAAGCTTGAGCATGCTTGTTTGATAAGCCAATATTGCCTTCCTCATCAATAAAGTTATAGCCTTGGAAAAGGCCGCCTACAATATACATTGAAAGACCCATAACAAGAGCACCAGATGCAAAAATACCACGACGGCCCAAACGATCAATGAATAACACTGTCAATAATGTTACAACTAAGACAAGAATATTACTAGCACCACTAGTAGCTAATGAAATGGAAGTACTACCAACACCAGCCTGTTGGAAAATAGAAGGAGCATAATATGTAATGGAATATGTGCCAGTGAAAGCAGCTCCGTTACCAGTGAATAAAGCGAAAAGTGTACGCTTCAAATTAGTACCACGGAAACATTCAATATATGTACGATTGCCAAATGAACGTTCAACTTCAATTTCTTCACAAATGCATTGATATTCATTACGAACTTCGGGATCTTCAATAGTAGATTCGTGAAGCTTAGCCAGAACCAACAAAGCTTCTTCTTTGCGTCCTTTATCAATAAGCCAACGAGGAGAGTAAGGCAAAAAGTAAGCAGAAAACAAAAAGATACATACAATCAATTGAACCAAGAATGGGGTGCGCCATGCCCAATCATCATCGAGGTAAGAAGTACCAAAATTAACAAAATAACCTACAATAGTACCAACAGAAGACATGGCACTAAACAAAGTAATTAATCGGCCACGAATATCAGGGGGAGCAATCTCAGTATGGTAAAGTGGAATAGCATTTGTCAAGAAGCCTTCACCCAAACCAACAAAAAGACGACCGGCCATCAGCAAACCAAAATTATAGCCAATAGTTTCAAAAAGAGCACCAATGCCAAATACACTTGTACCAAGAAGAATTGTATTTTTGCGACCAATGTAATCTACATGCCATTTTTAGTATAAAAATTAAAAAGAAATGTGTATAATATAATTACCACAAATATTGCCAGAAGCCAAGCCACCAATAGTAGCAGTTAACAGCATCATTGCAACCAAAAGAGCAGAACGATAGGTAGCATCAATATTTAAGAATTTATCCATAAATGGCTGCAATACCATTGTACCGCTCACAGCACCTGTATCAAACCCAACTACAAAGCCACCACCAGCAGCAATGACACCGGCCATATAAATGGATTTACGACCACCACGATGAATTGCTTGTCGTGTAGCAACAGATTCATTATCATAATCAGATATAATATCTTTGATGTTCTTATCAGTCATTTTGTATAAAAATATGATATAATGAAAAAGAAGAGTAATTTAGACTAGAGTTGGCCTTTATATACTAATATATATTCCTGTTGATTAAGATCCCGAGTCTCCCGAATAAAAGGTTGTAATATTGGATTCAGATGTGACTCCAACAACATACAAATCTTTTTTCGAGGTTGGTATCACCAAGGAAAAAATTTAGGCTTGAAGATCACATTTCTACTTTCTATGGTATTTAGATTTACTCAATATAAATTCACCTTAATCAATCGGTTAGTGTTTAAATAAGGTTCAAGACTGAATCATTTATAATTGACAGCAAAGCCGATGTCTGATGTCTCCAAAAGATCTGATCTACTACAACTCCGAGATTATAAAACCACAAAAAGTTTCCTGCTGAAAAAATATAGAATTGCAGACGGTCCACAGCATGGTTACATTTATTTAAAATACAATAATAAAAAAAAAAAAAATTAAATCTTGATTCTGTGGTTGAGCTTGTTGCTATTAGTACTTTATTCATCCAAATCAGTTTGAAACTTACAGAGGAATACGGAATATAACGTATGATCCTTTTTTACATTTTATGAACGCCAGTTTAATGCCCGTCAATTGAGTTATTCTCGTCTATGTATAGTTGATTTATTTATTTTTTTCATCCAATAACAAAATAGTAAACCAAAGAAGAGTACAACACGTGCCTTGAGCGATAACACTGATAACGCTCTAAAACCGTAGATCATTGTCATTTCAAATATTTGATTTTATTGTGCGTAAGGGTAATATATACAATTTTTTGCACGTTTTCTAACACTGTACAGTAATAGATGCTCGAACTATCTAAAAATATGAATATTATGTTGATAAACTGTCATCATATGAGATTAGCAATTTTGGAAACTACATTAGATCTCATTTAATTCTCAAGCTTGTTGGATATACTGTCACTCGGTCTGAATCTTGGACAACTTGAAGTACCGAATTTATCTATGCGGTTAATAATATCCAAATCTTCTTGAATATATTCAAGAGTAACACAATAAATGCCAAAATTGATAAATTGACGGAATTTTCAAATCCATACAGAACATGATATAAAAATATGTTTGGCGTTTTAAGTGTTAATATAGTCATTACAGTTCGAAACCAACTCATTTTGTCTGTAAAAAAAAGGTAATCGGAAAATTTGATTTGAAATTATTAAAAAACTGGTTGTTGGCTGTACCTACAGCAATCTCAATTTCCTCCGCTTTAGTGGCTAATGTGACAAATGCTCTCAGAACCTTACATTATTTTCTGTCGCTTCAGAAACATCTTTGTTTTTTTGGGATGGGAACTGGGGTCAAAAAATTGGGAGTAAACTTCTCACCTACAATGCTTAACCAAAAATTGATATTTTTCTGAAAATTAAAATGAAGATTGTAGCTTCAGTTAATGTCTTTTATTTTTATCAGAACTATAGTCTGGTTTATGTATTTATTTATTTATTAATTAACTAACTAATTAACCAAGCAATAAAATAAATATTCACATTATAAAATCATATCTAGGTGTTTTTGCTACACTCTATACAAATTTTATTAAATTTCTCTGAGACGCTCGGAAAGAGTTATAATCCATAAGTTAAAGTGCTATTTTTTTTTTTTTTTTTTTTTGTAAGTACCTGCTTGAGCAAAATTTGGATTTTCAAAAAAGGATCCAACTTGTGTTTTCAGTTTCAAAATCGTAGTGTGCCGTCTTATCTATAACAAATCTCATACTATACATTTTTCAGAAAATACCTTGAACATCACTAAATACATACGAGCTAAGCGCACTGTACTATCTATTTCTAAATTTATTGTGTATCTCACAAAAAAACTCAAAATACGTAAAACTTATCACTGCTTTTTCTACAAAAACTAGGTCTTACTTTTCAATCCTGATCTATGTTTTTTTTTCCACTAAATAATCCCAAGAAAAGATTATACACCAATGTACCTGAGATGACCAATTTTAATTCAAAAACAAGTACCCAGAAATATCCTATTTTTTGAAATTGGTATAGCTTTTTTAGTGCTAATGTTTCAGATTTTTACACATATTCACTATTAACAATAATTAAAAACGCTAGTAGGACATTAAACAATTAAAAAAAAACAATAATTAAAAATCTGCTTGCTTTGTCACCTAACCAACGCCTATCGGTATGACGTTTTCTGCATGCCTTGCTTGGCTCTGGGTGCTGCGTCTTAATGGTAGATTATTATAGTCATTCCCAATTACATCTTATTTATCTTATACCCCCAATTATTCTTCCCTTCATGTCCACTCGATTGGCCTCTCAGTCCCTTCATCGATTTAATGTACACTTTGCTTTATAGACGTTATGAAGGAGTTTTATAAATATTAAGCCAATCGTTAAATAATAAATAATGATGCCTACTACGGTATTCCCTATAAAAAAAAAAAAAAAATAAAAAAAAAAAAAGATCAGCAATAGTCTCCAGGTATGAGTATAGCGCCCCTTTTCTCTCAAATTCTCAAATTTCATCATGTTTCAACAAGTGTTCGACTAATTATATGATTGTATTGAATTGGCCAAAGTCATACAGTTTCAAGGACAAAGAAGAGAAAATTCTCACTCTCAATTTTAAATAAATCAAATGAATAGTATGTGTAACGTATATATTATCATGGGTTCATTGGTTTATTTTCTTATTTTATTTTTTGTTCTTCAATTACATTTGCATACATTTTCTTCGCCATGTCTGATTCTGATCATTTTAATGAAATATCGTCGTATAATTTAATAAGAAGTACGTTCATAAAGGAGAAAGGGTAATTAAATGTAATAAACTAATACCATAATAGGTATTATTCAAGACTTATTTTGTTATGACAGTATTAAAAGAAAGAGAATTTTGGAATATTACTTTTATCAAGATGCTTCCTTAGTATCACCCTTAATGAGTACTAATGGTATAGATAATATTCAATAGTAAATTCGGAATCAAGTACTTTAAAACAAATACAATTTATAGTAACACCTTTATTTTATTTATTTATTATTCTTAGTATGTATACAGTCTGGCAAGCGTTAAATAGAAAAGAGCCTACAATAACAAACATTGTATTTGATGGACATACAGCTGTAATTCATTTGATTCACAATTTGACCCCTAGATTATTTCCTAGTCTTATACAATTACAAGTGCCTGCAATTACAACACTTTATTTTCGAGAAACAGAATGTGATAGTGGTTTATTAAAAATTTATAGACAAGAAGATAGTTGGACATTGGAGGGTTTGATACAATCAGTTCCATTGGTTTCATTTTGGTATAATCATGTACTTCGTGTTGTTATGGGTAAACTATTAACAACTACGGGTGATATAATAAATTCTGCTATTCAACAAGCACAAAAAATATCGGTACAACAAAAGAATCGGCATATTAAGCATTGGCAAGAACAAGAAGTTGATGATTATTGTAGTGATAATGAATTTGAAGCAGATTCATATGCTCCTGTTAAAGAAACTGCATTAATTGAAGGAAAAATAAGTTTATTAAATGATGAATAAATTACTGCAACTAATTTAATTGTTTTTTAACGGGTGCACATGAATTTGTACGTAAATTGACATTTTTTGGTGCAAAGCCTTGCTCCCAAGCAACTAAATAATCCCAATGAGGATTAACATGATCTTCAGTTTTATAAGTCCAATAGAACCATCCAACACCAGCTTCATAGGCATCCATTTGCTTTTCCATGAATTGTAATAAGAAATTTTTATATTCAGGTGTAAAAGTTGTCCAATCATCGACACCAACACATGTACAAGTTGGACAAACTGGTTCTTTTGGCGCATCATCTTGTTCAAGTGTTCCATCAAATCTAGCGCCTAATCCAATACCGTTCAAATATTTGGCACAATCGTTTGTAGCTATAGAAAATTCACCAACCATTGTAGGGCCAACAAGAGAAGATGATTCAGCAATGTCTTTTTTCCATGCATTACAAGGAAATTCTGATTGTTGATCTCTAGGCATGGATACGAGGCCAGTATTGAATATCATGTATAAATGTGTTTCCAAAATAACACGTTCATATTGTTTACTAAAGAAACCAGCCCATAAGTTGAGAGGAATAAAACCATCATGATAAGTTAAATGAGGACCACGGCCAGGACCTAATAATTTACGAATAGCATCATAACTTTTTTGATACCAATTCTTGACCTTTTCAGAAGGAATTTTCATCATTGCAGGTTCATTTAATACACCAAATAAAGGAACAACATTAGCCCATTCTGGTTTATTAAAGAATCTAATCATTTCAGTTGTAATTTGAAGCGTTCTATCTGCATTTGATTCACCCTCGGTACCATTCAAGAAGCCGACCTGACCTGATCTACCAGAATGATTCCAGCCATTTTGTGAACCAGGAGCAGTATGTAATTCAACCATAACACGGAGACCATATTTTCTAGCCCATTGAATACCTTGTAATAAATATTGCCAGGAGATAAAAGGTACAAATGGCTCACCAGGTAATACTTGAACAGCCCAATGTCCTGTAGGAATACGAACATGATTAAATCCCATTTCGGCAATAGTTTTAAAATCGGCTTCTGTTATAAAAGTTTCATAATGATGTTGCAATTGTCTTTTAGCTTCCTCGGGTCCCAATTTTTCACATAAACTCCATTCATCAAGCACTGTTTGATTTGGTCCAAACTGTTCAAATATTTTCGGTGTAATAAAAGGTTCTAATACAAGCCATCCACCTAAATTAATGCCACGAATACGATCTTCAGCATTGTAACGAAATGGTTTGTTGAGAGGAGGAGTAAAATTATGAGCTTGAACTGAATCATCAAAAGGATCCTTGTAATCAGGTGAATCAGGTGTAATAAGATGAGGATTACCAGATGAAGATTCCTGTTGATGCTCATCTTTTGCACCAATGCCAAAAACAACCAATGGAATGACAATTGCAGCCAAAATAAGCAATGTAATAGATGTTACAAGCAATGCTACTCTTGTTTTATTTGCTTTAAATCTTTCCCATAAAGTAGATGGAGGAGCAGAAGATGAAGGAGGAAGAGGAGGCGCTGGAGATGTAGAAGCAGCTGTCTTGAGTTTGTCATCAATGTCAATTTGATGAACACTTGGTTCTCTTGATGAAGTCCAACTAGGCGGATCAGCCTGTTGCTTGTAGTAATTCTCTTCTGAGTTTATATCTACCATAATAATAATAATAATAATAATAATAATAATAATAATAACAATAATAATAATAATTATAATAATTGATTAGTTTAAATGAAAATATCATTATATCAAAAACTACATTACTTTGCATAATACTAAAATTAGAACACTAGAGAAGCAAAAGAAAGAAGGAAGAGAACATCAAAATTGTAGGCTTTTTGTTCAGTTTTTATTTTACGCCAAAACTTTGAATGTAATTTGTTTGTTACATATTTTGAAACGATAAAATGTAGCAAATAGATTTATATTGTCTGTGCACTGTATATTACGAATGGTAAATTTATGTGTATTTGTTTATTAAAATTAAAAAAAGAGAAAAAAAAAAGAGAGAAAATTAAACTTAACAACATCCACCAGATTGTTTGGGTTCAAGAGAAGCACCTTGACCAACTTTGACAGTAGCTTTAGCTTGAGATTGTTGCATAGTAGAACCCATTCTATCCTTGATTTGCTTGGCCATAGTCAAGAAAGCTTGTTCAACATTGGTAGCATCCTTGGCTGAAGTTTCCAAAAGGGGTATCTTGAGTGATTCAGCAAATTCCTTTGCTTGTTCAGTGTCAACAACCTTTTTATCAACCAAATCACTCTTGTTACCAACTAATAATTTGTTGACTCCTTCAGCTGCATATCTATCAATTTCTTGCAACCATTGTTTTACATTATTGAAGGAATCTTCATCAGTAACATCATAAACAACAATGATACCATGTGCTCCTCTATAATAAGATGAAGTGATTGTACGGAAACGTTCTTGACCAGCAGTATCCCACTATTAAATATGTATATATTAAATGTATGTTTTATATATTTATAATATATTTTATATCCATTTTACAAAAACTTACAATTTGGAGTTTTACAGTTTTACCTTCTAATTCAATAGTTCTGATTTTCTACATATTTCATAAAATATTAAAATGTTTATATTCAACAACAAATAAATAAATAAAAAAGAAACTTACGAAATCTACACCAATGGTAGAGATATAACTCTCGGTATAAGTATCATCAGCAAAACGGAGCAAAAGACAAGATTTTCCTACACCAGAATCGCCAATAAGCAAAAGCTTAAACAAATAATCACTATTTCCCATGTTGAAAACATTTATTCAGCAATAGATTGTTTATTATTTAAATTACTTACTACTCGGGGTTCATTTTTTAGTTTTTTTTTGTTGTGTATTCAAGATGAAGAGAAAGGGAAAAAAGAGAAAAAAAAGGCTATCTCTATATTATCAACAACTGGCTGTTGATAAACACCATTTTGCTTGTGCTTACACCAGCTGTTCACCAAAAATTTAGGGCAAAGAGTCACGATTTTCTTGATACAAACCAATCATAAAGGTGCATGACATCGTTTGTGTTACATTTTTGTTGGATAAACCCATCATTTCATCCTAATTGCATAGCAGCAAAGACATGGAAGCATCAGTAAAGTTTTACTGTCTTATCATAAACTGAAACATGTCACCATGGCGACCAAATGTTGAAATATGTTTGTCATGGAAACCCGAAAAAACGAGTGAGGTTTTGGATCAATATCCTACTGATAAGCAAACAATGTCTAATGACATGGATATGTAATTAGTAATAGTTGAGCCTTAATGATGTATTTTCTATTCATAATTATATCCAGCTCCTTTGTATTAAAAAGAAGACAGAAAAAAATCTCTACTGTATGATCATTATGCAATATTGCTAATAAGACTAATCCCTTTATGTATACATCCTTGGATTCATTGCTTTTGAATTTATGTAGTACCCCTTGACAATAAGTAAAATTGCTTTAATTCTTTGTATTAAAGAATAGTGTTATAAAATCTACCTCGTATCCGAGTTATTTTGCATGATTTAAAACAGTTTGTTTGGTAAAATCATTTCAAGTTTTTGATGGAGAAATTAAAACTTTCCTCGCTCATTTATATCCAAATTTCTATCTCTTATAGAAATACATATTCTTACCTGATTTGTACGCTAATAAATTTTGATTTATTAATTATTAATAAATAAAAAAAAAAAAAAAAAAAAGAATACATGAATAAGCTTTTTTTTTTCTGATTGAAAATCATTTTCATAAACCATGGCTTTTGGCTCATTGAAAATGCAAGACCTTTTTACTATTGGAAAATTAAATAAATAACTTGTATATATTTTGACTAAAAAAAGCTTTCATCAGAATCTAAACATGGATTTGTCTGTTTTACAAACTTGCATCTAATTTTAAATTGCTTGTGAATTATAGAAATTATTTTTTAGAGAAATGTATAGCATGTAAATCACCATCGGTAATTTAATTAATGAACATCTTCTTTTTATACTTGTTTTTTACAGAAGCACAATGATTTATGCTCTGTTGTGATTGAGTAATTTGAGGTAGTACTGCTAGTATTGGATATGTACATTTTATAGAAAAAAAAAGGAAGTTGTTAAAGGCCTACAACCATGAAAAGTTTTACCTGGGCCTATAAAATTTGTGATAACATTTGGCTTTCATGTGATTGAAATCATTGTGAACTACAGTATTTACACTTTAAATTCAGACAAAATAAGTAAAATTTGGGATGAAATAAGAACAAAATTGGGATGTAATGAGGATAAAGTTTGGATATAATGAAAATGATATTTGGATAAAATGAGAGTAAAATTGAGATGAAATGAGAATGAGATTTAGAGATAGTGAGAAGGGGAATCAAAAAAAGATTAAATTAGTCTCAAGTATTTCAAAGAGTTAATCCAAATAAACTTACCTGTAATAATCTAAAGTCTTTCTGATAGCAGAAAGCCAAACCATGTACATTATGGTGATATAAAATATATAGTAAGTAAATTTAAACTCTCTTAAAAGCAGTAGGACGACCATCTCGATTCCAAATGGAAGATGCAATGGACATCATATTCTTGGACGCGTTTACATCTCGCTGCCACAGTGTTTTACATGTTTTACAGACAAGAACACCATAACTACGAGTATGAGAAGCTTTGTACAAGGTATCAGTTTTACAAATGTTGCAAATCCTAGACGTCTTGAACT
>JAEPRC010000680.1:0-24189 GCA_016758945.1 Mucor plumbeus
TTATCTCTTTCTATATAATTGATGATGTTGTACAAGATGTCAACTTTATTTACACGAGATTGACATTTAAATTGTGATTCAAAATATATAAATTTTTACTATAGTAACAATTGCTGTTCTATGACAAGTAGTAGAAGTTCTCAAATAAGTATTAGCTGGTTATAATCCTTAGAGTGAGAAGAATGAGGTTATAATGATGCATTGTACCTTTATTACAGTTAGTTATGTTACATGAAGGCTATGATGAAATCGTGTAGCACGAATGTGTTGGATGATCCAATCACGAATCTGTCCTTGAAATTCGAGTTGCGTTATTTAATTGAAAAGAAGATCTATTCTCTAAATTTAGTCAAGCATGAATACTATAGATACTTAGCTTGGTGCAATGTTATTACTGTCAAAACTGGTTTGGCCAATCTGTTATAGAATCTGTTACTGATTCCACATTTCCAAAAAACTATAAATACCCTGTTTCTTAATGCTTGTTAAAAAGTTCATCATCTTTTTGATACAAAATATACTCAATAAATATATCTAGTTTTAACTTTATTTTCTAGTATCTTTATTCTGTATATATAAACACTGGTCTTGAAACTGAAATAAGATATTTTAAAGGTCGTAAATTGCTCAAATCAAGGGGATTTAAGATTGAAAAAAGAAAAAACCTCTGCTGCTTACAGCCACTCACAGGTCAAAAAGGCTAAACTGGGCCAATTCTCATAAAAGTTGCACAAGAAATAATTTGCGACCCATGATTTTCTCTGATAGAACGAAAATAAGCATCTGGGGGTCTGATGGAATTAAATAATGCTGGAAAAAATTAGATAACAAGCTTTAATTCCATTATTTGGAACTTACTGTCAAGCATGGTGATAGCTTAATGGTGTGGTGCTGCAGCACTTATGCAATGTATGGCCATAAAGTTGCCTGTCAAATTTCTGATGGTACCGCGAAGAAGAGAAATTGCATTTATATCCTTAAAACCACTATGAAGGATGCCTTAGATTGGAATGGTTTTGACTCTAAAAACATCTATTTTAAGCAATATAAGGGTTCCAAATACTGTATACTGACAACAAAGCTCACAAAACTATTGTTTAAAGACAAAAAATCTAACGCTAGTTAAACTTACAACTAGCCACCTCAATATCCAGATTTCAATCCGAATAAACACGGATGGCATTCCCTCAAACCAAAGTTAAACTCGTATCCAACTAAAGCTAAAAGGATTCAAAAATCATGGCAAAGAACTGAAGAGCAATAATGGACTACTTTTACTAAGAGAAACTGTCAAGAGTGTTGTATTTGCACATATAATGTACCTGAAATCGTAGTTTAAATATGGCAATTAACTATGCTTTAACATATCTGAATTTAATTACATTAGAATAAGTGAGGATTGACACTAAAATTTAGTATGAGAACACCGTTCTAGACTGGTGTGTGTAAGCAATCCTTAAATCAAATATAAACAGCAGTAGACATTCACCCTTCATTCAATTCCCCATCTCGTTTTTTATATATAATAAAGACTTACAGATTCTCACGTACCTCTACTTTTTTATTATATATATTTACAACAAAGAGTATATAGATAGTATGCCAGTTAAACTTAATACTGTTATCAAAGCTAAAGGTCATAATACAAAGTACTAATTTTATTTTTCATGTACCATGTACCCTGAAAAATGGTCCGGATGCATACAGCGTTTTTGATCACAGATTATTTAATTAAAGTAATTCAATCATTTTATGAATTTGCACATAGTTTTATCTTTTTAATGGTTTCTGTTTCACGTCAATTGCATTCTTAATTCTTGCTGTATTCACAAAAATTTCGAATTTTGAAAAACATCCGGACCATTTATCCATCTACTTTATGTTAGAATACTTTTTATAACGTTTCCCTAAAGATTGCAATAGAAAACGCCTTCAAAGAACAAATTTACCGCATATCAGGGTCGAATTACGGGACCTGGATTATCAAACTCCGTTTTATGCGGACTGCATCTTAAAATACCCAGAAAATTACCACAAAATCTAATTTTTAGTCGAAAACTCTTGCAATTTTAAAGCAACATCAAAGACTAATATCTTAAAACAGATATAGAAAGGAGAAAAATAAATCTAAAAAAAATTCCAATTAAGCTCATATATTACTTATAAAGCCATTTCCATTAAAAGTGTACAAAAACGCAACTTCAATGGACTGTAACTCGAGATAGAGACCGTTTAAGCGCATAGTTTATAAGCCAAAAACGATTCTTTCATTTAGTTTTATTATATTTCATCATAACATTAATATCGAAAAAAACATCAATTTCTCCTTGTATACCCTAGTCCAAAATTTGACTTTTCCGAAGAAAGCTAATAACTTTATGAAAAATAGAGCTAGAGTGACAAATAATGCCTCAAATAATAGGTATTTTTTTGCGTTATTTTTCTGTAACACTAACTTTAAAATTTTATTATAAAAGTATTTTTAAAATCACTAAAAACTGATTTTTATATTTTTGTTTTTTTTACAAAATTTTTGGTGACACACGTTTTCAATAAATGTACCATTAGATACAAAATTAAATTTTATGTTGAGGTTACTTAATAAAGTAAGCCATGTTACTATACATGCTTGTTGTCAATTTTGCATTTTAAAATTTTAGGATCGTTTTTATCCAATTTTTTCATCATCAGAAAATTTTGGATTTAAACTGCCGCCACGCCTGAGATGTATGAAAATTCAAAGAAAATTTGCCGAAGTTATTATTTTTTTTTGCAATGCAATGGTATGTCGGGGATGTCTAAATTAAAAAATATAGTACTTAGTACTGTAGTTGCAAATGGAACAACTCATCATTGTAAATTGAAGCAGGGTAGTAAAATAGTTTTGTTCAATTCAAATATTTTAATTGGGTTTACAAAAATTTCTTGTATATTTATGAGGAATAAGAATTACATTATTTATTAAATTCAAGGAGAACAAATTCTTTGAACATTTCATTACTTGTGGTCTTTATCATTTTAATCATGCAATATGTTGCATGGCAACGGTGAATTTCATTAAATTTACACAATAACATTTTTTACCTCTCTCAAATATTAAACTAAATACAAATATACTACAATCCAAAAGAAAATTAACATTTCCTCAAATTGTTAATGTGTATATGTATTATAATGAAACATACTTTATAATGCCTTTTTATAAACGGGATTGCTTCCATATGTATAACAGCGGCAAACACTTTACAACAGTTACATATTGTGCGAATTAATTTTAATAGTTAAACTATATTAATAGGTAAAATTGCATTCAAAACAAAGACGATAATAATAGTAATATTATAATTGTAATTAACTAATTATATTCATTCTGTAAGTACAATATGTGAAAGGGACAAAAAAAGGGACAACGGTGTAAGGTAAGCTTTAATTGAGTGAGATGTCTGCTACGTGCATAATAGACAATTTTTTTTTTTTTTTGGCTTGGTGATATGAAGTTTTATTTAGATATACAGTTAAATTTCGATATAAGGTCCCTCAATATAACGGAAACCTCGATATAAAGGAGGATTTTGTATCCACCGAAGGCTGGTGATGGACAAATTTTACAGCTTAAAATCCCTTATTTCGAATTTATATCCAACGGAACTTTTTCTTTCCGCATGTCCCTTATTTTATTATAGTATTATTGGCCCCAAAATTAAAAAAGAGAACAGTTTTAGGTACAAAATTTTTTTACTAGATGTAAATACTGAAAATGTTTTCTAATCTTTTGAGAAAACCCCATTTAATGTGATTTGATTGCATCTGTCATTGTATTACAGGTTTTTTTATATCGTAAGTAGAAATCTACCATATCTTTAAGTATTTTTAAATCTTCATTATTTGTAGCAACAAATTTTGAAGTAAAATAACCTAAATTTGCTAGAATTATCCTTCATTTACAGGAATAACATCGTTTGTTTCTTCCATATCGTCAATTTCATCATTACCCTCATGGATTAAGGATGTGGTGTGATTATCTAAGATGTCTTCATTCCTTTCTTAAAATTGAAGTAGATCTGTGTTTTGAATTTGATTTAAGGGAGATCCTCGATATAAGGGACTTTTTAAAAGAAACCACGGGCGTCCTTAAATTGAGGTTCGACTGTAGCGCTAAACTAGAAAGCCAACAAAAATATTAAGCAAAAGTATGTATAATCCAGGTTGTAGTACAATGTGTTCTACATCAATTTTTTTTTTTTTTTTAATATTGATTTAGATAACTGCAAGTAAAAAATAGTAGAAACTCGTAAATCTCGATTTTAAATAGATCAATATTGGCGCCAGACTATTTAATCATATAAACTATGAAAAACAATACAAAATTTATAAGGGTGTATGATTTTTACGTTTGACTTCAGAGATATCGTCTGAAAAAAAAACACCTCCAGTCTGATCGCAAGAAAACAAAAATCCGTAGGTTAACGATTTAACTCTGTCAAAAAATGCAGGAAACTGCTCGATTTTTTTCCTTTTTTCATTTAAAGATTTTATACAAACATAAAGCAAAGTATTAATCTGTAGCAAAAGTCAAGTGTATCAAGAGCCAATAAGTAATTTTTTTTAAAAAAAGGTTTGTTCTACAAGTAACCAAGAATGTATCAAAGATTATTTATTAGTAAGTTTATTAATAAGAATGTAGCTTGATGTCTATGTACGTGTTTTATATTTCTGATTTATTAAGGGTCGTTTTGCCAAACCAAACGTTTTTTTTTTTTTTTTTGTGAGTACATGATGGCAAGCCTTACCACTGCTGCTTTAGAATTTAATTAAAGCCTATAATAAACCTACCATAAGATGTGCATGCCAACGGGCGATTGCAGTAAACTCAAATTGAAAAAAAAAACATCATGTCATTAAATGTAGAATCAAATGTTAATTAATGTACATTACAAATACACTCGCAATTTACAATATTTAAAGCGCAAGTTACAAGTAATCAAACGCATTTCAGACCCAAACGACATTTGTCGTTGTACTGCATATGAAGCAAACCTTTTTTTTTTTTTTTTTTTTTTTTTTGGTTATCTTTCAAGGAATTATAAATAGGCTTTTCTTTTATCAATAAAGTTTACAAGCTTTTCTTGGCACGTGAAGATTCCTTGCAAATTTGATTTTGACAAATGCTTCTAAATTTAAAGCTCTTCTTGAATAAATGGGATCATTTTATTGTTATTTATGCTCCGTTTGTCCTATTCTCGTTTTGAGGGACCACACAGCATTTATAAACATACACATATACATAAACATAAACATACACATAAACATACACATATAATCAATTTTCATATTCTCTTCTCCCAATTTTTCAAAAAAAAAAAAAGGCTAATATTTATAATATTACGAAAAATTTATTGGGGAATAACTAAATACCTAATGCTCATTAATGCAAAAGAAAACAAGTGCAAACAGGGCGGATGGTGGCGTTGATAGAAATGATTGCTCAATCGAGGCTACACAAGCTACTCTCGTGATATCACGAGAAACCCTTATTTGTTTTTTCTTCAAATCAATGTCTCAAAAAGATGTCTGAGGAATAAGAAGTAAATGCTACGTTTTTGGGTAAATTTAGGTTATCGGTATAAAGAAAAAAGATGTAGAAAATTGATATATATATATATATATATATATATATTTTATTGAATGTTAAAAACGTAAATTAATAAGATATTTGAGGTGATTATATACATATCAAAGATATAATTTTTTTTTTTTTTTGCATTAGAAAAAAAAAAGAGAGAGAAAAAAAATTAAGTGGACAAAAGAGAGATAGAGAGAAAGAGAGAGAGCATAGCCGATGTATATTGTTGCTTAATTGTTGTTGTGAATTGTTGTGAATGTAGTATATGTTTCTATCATGAATCTAAGAATTTATTTATTTGGTTTGTTGAGATTGTTTTGAAGATACTGCTGGTGTGCGACGCTTAAGATCAGTGTTTGATGTAGGCTTAGTAGATTTGTTAACTTCCTTATTGTCATCATCAAGACTATTCACTTTAACGCCAGGTACAGATTCAGTTTTAGCGACATCATTAAGACGACGTTCTTCAGCTTCCATAGCACGGCGGTATTGACCATCAATAAGAGGTTTGAATGACTTGGAACGAGTTAAACCAAAATTAGTAGCACGAGGCTTGCGAATATCAATATCCATTTCAGGTAACCACCAAGGTAACAAGGGCATACGATCACGGAAAAAGTAACATGCACCATGAAGATACTTTGAGAAACGAGGAACTTCATGTACTAAATGGGAATCGACCAACTTGGTTAACCATTCTGGTGGCTCTTGTCCCAAATGAGTTTGTAATTTAGTTTCCAAAACGGCATATGGGAAACGACAAATCTCTGTTTCATCCAATTGAGGGAAAGGATAATCGATTTCAACATCAGGACGACGCCATTCATCCTTACCTCTGCGTACCTTATCATCCATATTATCTTCGCGAATAAAAGATAAATCAGTATCCAAACTTACTCTAACACGTTGATCACCAGGAAGCTGGAATGCAGTACGATTATAGAAAGCACGAAGGATAGGATTGAGGTTCTTTTCTTTAAGAGACTTTTGAACACCAGAAGCAATAAATTCAGTATCTTTACAAATTTGTTCATCAACATTCTTGGCACGTAAGCGATCTGTAATTTCTTCAGGAGTCAATTCATATTCAACGTACTTTTTAACATCATCCACATCTAATCTGAAGCGATCTTTGACAGAAGCACCTTCTAACCAAGAAGCATGATGAGTTTTACGTTCAATAAAGACACTCTTTGACTCCATAGGACCATACCAACGGAAACGAACAGCTTCAGCGCCTTCATCACGTTGAAGACGACCAGTATAAAGATCAAAATCTTCATTATCATAATAGATACTAGAAATAGCAGAATCAGAAACTTCAAACTTCTTTTCCTTGTTAAAAATCAAAACGGGTAAATGCAACATGATAATAGACTTGACTTCTGTAACATTATCAGGATGGATCCAATATTTAGCAGTAGCACGTTCAAAAGCATTTTGATCACCACCAGCAGCAGCATTACCAGTACGGGGCTTTCCTTGTAAACGGCAGAGATCATGAAGAGCAGAAATGTAAACAATAGCAACATCAAAACGTTGTTTATCAAGGGGTTTAGCACGCAATTGGGGAATAAAGTTTTGTTGAAGACGAAGACCAGTCCATTTATCATGCTTTTTAAGAATCTTTTGGAAACCAATATAATTTAAACGAGTAAATTTAGCAAGATCATTTACATCAAAAAGGACTTCAGTAAGAGCATCATCCATAATATTCCAGTTTTGCTCAGAAGACCAAGAAGGATTATTCATAAATGTTTGTAAAGTTCTTTCACAATAACTAATTCTTGCTTCAACTTCACCTAATTTTGCAGTGATGAAATCGTAAACTTTTTCCAATTCATTTTCCAATAAATGAATAAAGTCCTTTTCGTCTTGATCAGTCCAGCCATGATCAAGTTGTCTTGCTTTGAGTTCAGTTTTCAAAACATCATAATTGATATAGGACAAACGCCAAGGAGCAAAGATACCTTTTTGAAGTTGACCAGCAAATTTCATTTTTACTGTTTTTTTTAAAAAAAGAGAAAGAAGAAGAAGAAGTAAAAGAAGAAAAAAGAAAGAGAAATTGGTTACCTATTTATTTATATTGGAATTTTTTTTTTTTCTCTCTCTTGTTAGGTTTTAGAGATGAGGTGATTTAAAAAAATACTATTTATAAAATACTTTTGTTGATAATTTTGTTGTTTTTATTCTTTTTTTTTTTTTTACCAGTTTGGAACCATATAAAACTCCGTATATTCTTAGCCGTGGTTGGGTTTTTCAAATTTGCGGTTAAATAGTTGTGTGTATTTTTGTAAAATGAAACGTATCCATTCTCCGTTTTATCGTGCTTATTCACACAAATTATAAATTGAACTCAAAGATTAACTTGAAATTTAATCAATGATTTTGGATATATAAAAAAAAAATTTACATGTAAAAAATTAAAGGCTTTTTTTTTTTTCTTTTTTTTCCATTAAATTAGGGGCAATTACCATTATAAAAAAAAAAATTTATTTTACCAAAAAAGATTCTAAATGTTGCATGCAATGGTGTATTTTTATACATTTGATTACGTTTTTGTACATGCTCACTATTTATAAATCTTCGAACCCCGAAATCAAGGATTGCTGTTGTTCGGTTGCTGGCCAGTCTTGTTGTTTACACCTAAATAAGTATCAGAAGAAGAGGGATGTTGCCAGCGAAGAGCAAAATTTAACTATAAATAAAAGATTAATCAGCTAAAATCAAACAATACTTTTTGTTTTGCTACTTACTGATATTGCTCCTAACAACAAACAGCAAAGTCCGACAGGGCCATAAATGTCATCGTACCGTATATGGGGTCGAGTGCTCATTTGATGTGCACGTAATCGAAATCTAAACAAGGCATACAACGCAATCACCATTGAAATACCAAAAAAAGTACCACCGGCGATTGTGCTAACATGGTCTCCGAAATTAAGCAGTGTCAAAGCAGCTGTCATGATTAAAGCAGAGAATTGCAACCAATGGATAAACGTTCGTTCATTAGCAAAGAATAGTTTTGGTTCCAATGTATGTTGTAGTGGTTTATTTTTCTTTTTTTTCTTTTTCTTTTCCTTTTCTTTTTCTTGCCCCAATTCTGCAAGCATTGATTTACGCAGTTGATCGCTTTCTTTTATAGTGTTTTGATCTTGAAGCATATAAGCTTGTGATCCTCCTTCTTCTGGTTTATAGAAATTGTTGAAATGTTGTTGTGTTGAATGATCTATAAACCTTGACCTTAAACCTTCTTTTTCATCGTCCTCTACAGTTGGGGTTGAATACAATGTTATTTTACTTGCACTTGCATCTTCTTCTAGTTGTACCACAATTTCATCCTTTTCCTTGGTATTGAAAGAGGTCGTTAGACTCTCATCCGTTATAATGATATTATCGCGTCGTTGTCGAGAATCAAATGAATCATGTCGAATATTTGATCGTCGTTGTTGAGGAAAGCTTTTTTGTAATTGTGTCTCCAAATATCCCACACGATATTGTCCATTGATTATTGGCCTTAAATTATAGTATTGAGTTAAACCAGAATATTCACTTGCGCCTTCAACTAGTAATTTATCCTGTTGCTTGGCTGTACGAATATCAATGTCTATTTGAGAGAGCCACCAAGGTAACAACGGTAATTGCGGACTCCAAAAAAGTGCCACACCATGCAAATATACTGAAAAGCGGGGTATCTCATATACCAACTTGGATTCAAGAAGGCGAGATAACCATAAAGGAGGAATTTGATTTAGCATGCGAGTCTCCAATATAGCATGAGGAAATGCATGTTTTTTATCCGTAATGGCATCATGATTACTGTGAAGCCGCATTTTACTATTACTGCTGCTAAGCTCGTCTGATGTTACATTCAATGTTACATTATTATCGAGTGACACAGACAAAGTTTTGTCTTGGGGAGACTCAAATAGCAATCGTTTAAAACGAATTTGTAATTTTGGTGTTAAGTGCTTGTCAATGATAGATTTTTGAATAGATTTTGCTATTGTGTAACTTGAACCAACGTAATCCTGATCAAATCTCACATTATTCAAATCTTGAGCATATTCCTCGGGAGAATAGTATTTTGTGATAATGAAGTCATGTAATCGTTGCTTATCAATTGCAATTTCATCTCGTGTAGAATATCCACCTTTTACAAATACATGTCTTTCAATAAATATTAGATTTGTCAAGTGAATATCTTCGTTCCATCTGCATGTAATTAGTTCAGCTCCATTATCGGATTGCAATTGAGCCGTATATTCACTGAATAAATCATTATCCAAATAAATGTATGACATAGCCCGTTCGCTTTGTTCATATGAATCATTACCGAATAAAGGTAAATTGAATAATAAGATAGCCTTGACCTCAGTGACATTATCTTGATGTACCCAATATTTGATACTTGAGTATTGTTGTTGTTTTAGCTGTTGATTTTCTGCTTGATCATTTAATCTACCTCTACATTTGTCCAATAGAGAAGAAACTTGAACTAGAATACCATCAAATCGTTGGCTATCTAAAGGTCTTGTTCTACAAACTTCTACTAAAAGAGGACGTCTGTTTGTATTTGTTAATCTATCATGTTCTTGAATTAATTTCTCCAATGCCTTAAAATTGAGTCGAGTAAATGTTGTCAAGTCATTGATATCAGCTAAAATATCAGTTAATGAATTATCAGTTGAATTTAATGATGCTTCGTTCATTAATGTCTGTTGTGATAAGATTCTCTGGCAATACAATACTCTGGATTCAATTTCTCGCTGTTTACGAATGATGAATAAGTCAACTTTTCCCGCTTCAAGTCGAATAGCAGATTCAAAATCCTCTTCATCTTTTCTTGTCCAATGTCCGCTATCACAAATTTCATGTAACCCTTTGTAGATTGCTTCAAATGCAACATATTCAATTCTCCAAGGCTCATATATATTTTGATTAAATTCTAATAGAAATGACATTTCGTTTTGAGAAACAAGAAAGAACAAGTAAAAGAAATATACCCATGTTTGAGTATACACACATTATTATAAGATTGGAAAAATTTTATATATAAAATTTTACCAACCAAAATAGTTTGTTATAATTATAGAAAAATCATAAGTTTCGGATTTATTGTTTCTGGAAAATTAAATATATCGCATGAACAATTGGCAGATGCTCCTCTTCTTGTTGTTGTTGTTGAATTTCTACTGTTATGTCTCTACTCTTAGAATATCCTTCTGGTACTGTAAAGACCATTTCTTTTAATTTTAATATACTGGTTGTTCTTTCAATGTCTTCTAATACAAGCATTGAAATAGGCCATAATTTACCAGTGCTTTTATCTCGAATGTCTTTTGTACCAATAATGAGCATTCCTTTAACTGCTAATTGAGGTATAGCATCTTGAGCGAGTTGAATAATTGATTTTCGGTAATGGTTGATTTGATTTGGATCTAAATTTTCAATATGACCTGTTGCTATGACAACCAAATCAGCATGGATATAAGGTTTTTTGTTCAACATGGTATCACAATTTATGCTGTCATTAACTACAGATTCCTGACCTAGATCAGAGATAAGACCCTTTTTTGTATAATTAAGATATATTTGTCTATATTTTTGAAATAAAAAGTGGCCTTACCAATTTGAGCAATGTTTCGTTATTCTCTTGGATCTTTCTCAATCTTTTTTGTTCGTATTCCGAGATTGTCTCAACAGCTGAAAAAAAAAAAAAGGAGGGGTCGGATAAATTGTTTTGCATATTTTGATATATTATTATAATTTTACCTTCCGAGGTACTAGTGAATGACAAACTAAAAGATCCTGATTCATGCTTTTGATATTGTTCCTGTATAGTAATGTCAACTGATAATTTAATATGTAACCAATTGCATTCATCTTGACCAAATCTTTCAATCATTCGACTAATACACAATTGTGCAAATGAGTATTGATTTGATAAATTAAATATCCAGACTGTCCCCATCGCTCTACTTTTCCTCGTAATGGCAGAAGGTGGAATTCCATACAAAGTACTAGTATAGTAGTTATTGACCGTGTCGGGATCTAGATTACCTAGAATGATTAGTAAACATGCTAATGCCCTCTTTTAGGTCTATTTTACTTGCCATTATTATCAAATATTAAGGACATCTTATCAACTTGATCATGAGGTATTTTTTTAAATGTAGCAATAAATTCATGTGTAAATACTAGAAAATCGAATTGAACACATAAATATGTACCAAGTCCAAATGCTGAGCAATATCTTTGTCTCTTGATAACCTTTAATAAATTGAATAACAATTAGATGATTATCATAACAAGCCTTATTTTTTTTCTTCTCCCTATTACCAATTCTTCTAATTCAAACCCTTGATCAATATATAACCGTATCAAATGAAATCCAACTGCTATATAAAAGCAATGTTCACGATTATCTCCGATGCCTAATGTCAATCTTCTATCCATTTTGAGCAATCTTTTTTTTTTTATATACTGTTAGTAAATCTTAGTAAGACTTTTATATAAATATGTATATTTATACCTATAACTTTCTTGAATTACTCGAGTATACTCTAGTTTGAAATCATCAATGTGTGTAAACCTAAATAATTAATGTTTCAGTTGACACTATACCAAGATTTAATTCAAAAAATCAAATATACCGAGATAGATCGCCATCTAAATGTGTAGAGTAAGCTACGCAGTCTTTATACGGTGGATGAGACAAGATGTGGTGATATGAATTATCTTGGAATAAAGATCCATTTAATTGACGAGCATCTGCTAGAGCAATGATAGGTCTATATTTAGCAAATGTTAATCCTGCTGGAATCTCAAAACAACAATTGCGTTGGGACAATGCAACGGCGGCCTAATAAAATAAAATTTGCAATTAGTCAGTATTTTTTATATTAATCGTAATTATTCCTTACTGGGTTAATATCAATACCACAACATCTGTAAATGAATAAAAAAAAAGGGGGGGAAAGGGATTATTATTTGTTAAAATGTTGATAGAATAACGCTTACTTTCGTTGTAATAAGAAACATTCAATAGCATCGGTTCCTAATTTGATCTCAAAAAGTGAGAAACTCGCAACAAGTTTTTGATTTTTGTAAATTAAACTAAAAATACCTCTTCCCAAGAAATTGGATAAAATCCGTTCATCTTTTTTAGTGTATTTTAATAAAGCTCTATATTTCATTTAAATCAGTTTTTTCAATCATATTTTTGTAATGATTTTTTATATACCTGCGAACTGTTTGCGGTAGCCAAGTTCCTAAATATCAAAATATATATGAAACACTGTGAGATTTAAATATAGTAAACCTAATAAATTTACTACAAACCGTGATAATCTGTTCCAGAGTGTGTAGCCCAACGAGGTGCTCTTCCCGGAATATCAAAATAAGTTGATTCAAACGTGAGCGAAAACAGTTGATTTGGCTGTGGTTCGTAACTTTTTAGTCGAGTTCCAGTTGATGATTTAGTAAAAGATAACACTTCTCGAGTAAAATAGGGTTTATGTGAATAATCTTCAATAGAAGCAACGTAGTTTTCAGCTACAAATCCAGCTATATTTTGATGTGGTGGCTGTTCTATATTGTTATTGGAGTAAACCATTTCAAAACATGCATTGCACATTATGATACCTCCATCGTACCCTTTACGCCAAGTTTCCGCTTCAAATGTACCACAATAGCAGCAAGATGTTGGTGTAGATCCGTTTGGGAGCTTGTAAGAACGGCGGGGAAATAGCTGAACCTTTTTATTAGTTGTATTATTTCGATTGTTGGCTTTGATATATTTTGTTAATTTATGTTTATAAACCGTATTAAAAATGTGCTTACCGTAATCTTTTTTGCTTTGATTTTGTGTTTCGATTTCTTCTATTCTTGCATAACCTATTATTTCAGGGCTAATTTAGATTAATTTATCCTGTATATCAATTTTTATATTACATGTTTCTTTATAATTAGATTTGTCATGATTATGTTCATTGACTAAATCATTATTATTATAGCACTAGATATACTTTAGTTTACCATATTATATCATGTCAAAAAATAAAATCGTATTTAATTACCTTGCTGCATAGATCAAACGAAGAAAAATAATTTGCCAATGAGCACTGTTCACATGTAAACCATAATTCATCTTTCAAGAGCTTTTTACTGCACCCATCGCAATGAAAGACATTGATATAGTCATCTAAGTTAATTTAATACATATGTAAAAATACCATCACTTTTTTTTTTTTTCGAGTTCACTTGCCTTTTTTATTATGAAATGCTTCATGAACGATACACCAAAAAATTACGCCATTTTTAAAATTACTAGTTGGTTTTTTAGTACAAGGCAAATGAAAACTTTTGGAACATTTGGAATCAAAGCATCCTATAGTAGCGCCTTTTTCTTTACAAACATGGCACCTCTAATTCGATTGATTAGTAAAATTAATTATTTGCATTATGTATAGTATAGAAAACTTTTACCATGCTTCGGCCTCGCCTCAATGCACGAGCAATATTATACCATTTTCCTTCATCTGCTGAATAAATAACTTCAGGAGAATACCTAGCACAAGCATCATGAGCCCAAAATGTACGTTTTTTCTCTTGACCAAGTCTTTTTATAGAATTATTTACAAACGGTCCTATAAATGGTCCAAGCTCTTGAGAACTATCATCATCATCATTGCAAAATGCACAAATCTTCCTATCCTGCCATTTTTGAAGGAACAAATAACCGAGTTTGTCTCGAGTTGAAAAATCATTAATCCCAGTGAATACTTTACTAGCATCTAGTGAAGTATCTTCTTCTTCTTCTTCTTCTTCTTCTATTAAATTGTTACTTTGTTCTTGTAAGATATCTTCTTCCCATAAAACCGTTCGCGTGTTATCATTAACATGGTTTTGTTGATTTAATTTGTCAATAATAACTGCTTGAATAGCAAAACCTGAACGAGGATGTTGATGCGAATTGGGGAAAAAATGATCAAAGCAATCAATGCAGAGCTGAAAGGGACCTTGGCTATCTAGATTAGAGCAAGATGAATTCTCGCAGTAAGAACAATAGTATCGAAATTGTTTGATATTTATTTTGCACTGATTACAATAGATTTTGGGCGTGTTTGTTGCAACTATATCACCTACTACTGCAATAACATCTACCAAAAGAAAAGTTTTTAATATCATGTTTGATACTGTAAAAAAGTCCTGCGCTTTACCTTCTTTAGTGTCACTTTTGATTTTAATCTGATTGATTTTGTCAAGAATGGCTTTATTATCTCTTTGATAACATTCAGGAGTATTAACTTGAGGTTTAGATATACTATCTATAATCTGCATTTGTTTATAACGCTCATGATAATTTGGCTCAAGACATTCAACGTGTTGATTATCACTCTCTATTGATTGTATTCTTTTACTCCCAAGAGGAATAAACTCATCAAATATATCAATCCATCCACAGTAATGCACCTTGACCTTGTTTTTTTGTATACAAATTAATCTAGCCTCGTAATATTTCTTATCGCTATATAAAACTATAACATGTTGCATGTAATAATAACCGTAGATATTATGTAAAAATTGTTCGGTTTCTGATGCTTTGTATTGAGCAACACGAAGAGATATAATTGGCTTTTCGATGCTCTGTTTAGTAATATTACTGCAATTTTGCTGTTGTTGTATTTCTAAATTATTGATGCAATTCTGTTGAGAATTTGTTTTTAATGATCGCCTTTTTTTATTTTCTTCATGTTGAGCATCAGGATTTACATTAGATTTAAGATCATTATTATCATTACTATCAATTCTAATTCTTCGACTTCCTATAATAAACCATTTGTCGTGTGCATCAGATCGTTCATTATAGTGTACCTTGACATAACCAGGTCGCATTTCTACTAGGGTTCCACGGCGCCAGGAATTAGTTTTGCTTCCTCTTGTGTCCAGAATTTGAACAGCTTGGTTTTTGATATACCCATAAGGATTGGGAATAAAGCCACTATTGTATCTGAGCCGATGTATGGCTTTTCTTGTAGCAAAAGCACCTGTAGTCAAAAAAGAATTATCAGTAGCAGTAGAATGTGAATTGTTCGTTTTAATATTTCTGTTTGGGTGTTTTTTTCGTATTTTATTAGGTCTTCTTGAAGGTAATTGGTGAAGCCTTTGTTGGCTAATAGCCGGTTTGCTATCTGCTTTTTGAGTTTGCATGCATAGCATCACCTTTTCGTCTTGAATGGAATTATCGGTATTACTTGATACGGCATTTGCACTGCTTTCTTCGTGAGGAGCCATGATTTTAAGTCGTCTGCTACCAACTGGAAACCATTCAAACACTTGAATTTCAGGGACCCAGACTTTGACTTTTCCTTGTTTTAGCTCACATAATAATCCAATGTATTCTTTCTTGCTTTTGTCTTGAAAAAAGGTTACCATAACAGGACGATGGCGACTGTATCCATGTATATTAGGGCCAAATCCGTAATTGTCAGTTAATTTATGAGCCATATTGCGAGTTAATCTCATCTGTTGATCATGAAGCATTTTCGTTACACTTTTATTGCTAATTTCTTTATTGATATTATAGTTGAGTAGAAGATATTTCCATTGATGCTGGCAATCTTTACATAAGATGATTTTATCAAATGGGTTACGATCTCTGCTGTTGGTAACACAGATTTTGCAATCATTAATTGATTCATGTGTCTCTTTTGTATTGTTGTCAGATTGTATCATACTGGGAGGTGCGTAATTGTTGTCCTGAATAAATGTGTAATCCAGACTTAGTTTTCCAATGCGTTTGTTGACATCATTTTCTAATAAAGTTTCATCCTTGCTCCAGTTTTCAACAAAATTTAAATGATTGTCATTGACCACAGGGTAGCATGAAATCCATTGATAATTTCTATCTTCAAGTTGATTGAAACTGTTTACTGTATTATTAATGTTGTTTTGTTGAAGTGCCATATCTAAGCTGTTTGAATTGCTTGTAGAATAGTCCATATGCATAAAATCTGATTGTTCAGTTGGAATATCGAAATGTGGTGTATTCGAATCTAAAAATTTAATAAATGAAAAATTAGTATATAACAATTTACAGCTAAAAAAAATTGCTACCAAAATGATATGTTGAATTTGGTTGCCACATAAAGTTTTGTTTACGTTGAGACTTGAGTTATGTCAAAAGAATTCTTTAAAATGTTATTATAATTTATGAGATCTTAAAAAATTGAAAAATTGATAAAATGTAAAAAAAATAGCATATATTGTTTACTTTTACAATCACATTTTATATCAATTCAAATATTATTCAAAGCATCAACTTGAAAACCTGATCATTTTGACCAAGCTAAGGTTGATATGAGCCTGTTTAATCAATATTTTTTATTCGCAGTAATGGCTACAATAGTCGGGTATTTAAAGTAATTTTTTCGTACAAAAAAAAAAAAAAAAAAAAAAAACGTTACATAGAAATACATAATTCTCTTCATTTTCTTCTCTCATAACAATAGATTAATGTCAAAAATATTTCAAGATATAAAAAGTTTTATTATTCCACTCAAGTTGAGCGAGTATGAGCTTGGAGTTTACACTCATTTGATTGAGAAAAATGGTATCTAGAATTATTAAATCCCATAGAAAAAAAAAAACAAAAAAAAAACTTGTACTAATCATGTTGAATGAATTAAATTAGGTGGTAATAGAAGTAAAAATCAGAGAGAATCAACACATATTTTTACAGCATTGAAATCTTCTTCGAGGATAGGGCGAAATGTAGAGAATCATCAGGTTCATAAATATATTGATTATATGCAAATTATTATTCTAATTTATCAATATATTGCTCTGTTAGGTGCCTGTGATTGATATTCAATGGATTCGAGATTGGTAAATTACATATAATTCATGCATATATATTTTTCTGTGATACAAACATTGCAACATTTAGTGATAAAAAGCATCAATTATTACCATTGGAAAAGTACACGATTATTACTGATAGAAGAAAGCTACGATCCTCTGATTCAGATCATGATGCTTCCGTACCGTCATTGTCTTCGTCTTTGTCGACTGCTACAATTACCAACACCACCACAGTAAGCGCAGAAATATTAAATAGGAGATTTAAAGATTTACCACCTGAAGAGCTTCAATTTGATGATGATAATAGGTAAAACTTGTATGCTCTCAAAATAGAAGCATTATATTAACCATAAAATATATTATAGTCACCTTAGAAGAGGAGGAGAAGGAGGTATGGCATTGAAACTCCCGTAAATACGCTGTAACCAAAAAGAAATTGATTATCTATTTATTGTAGAAAATGTCGACATTGCGCCTGGTTTTGTCAATTCAAAATACGAATGTCTTCGCCCAACACCATATGAGCCTAAATTTAATAGAAAGCTTGTTTCTTTGCTTTTGTTATTAGAAAGAAAGAGGCAAATTGAAAATGAATTAAAGAGGTCTTTAAGCTACCGTCATGCAATTTCAGCAATTAAAGTAAAGAAAAGAAAAATTAGAATAAGAGTATTACCCTAAACTGGACTTTTGCAGGCTTATCCTCGAGAAATACAATCATCAAAAGAAGCAGAAAAAATTACTGGTAAATTTTTTATACTTGTGAAATGAATTGATTTATTTAAATTGTTTAATTTGTTAGGTGTTGGTATAAAGATGGCAGAGAAAATTAAAGTATTTCTACATACAGGTACTATAGAAGAAGCGGATCAACTGAGATATGACGAAAAATTTAGAACAATGAGTTTATTCAACAAAGTTTTTGGTGTGGGTGTTACAACTGCTAGACTTTGGTGGAATGCTGGATACAGAACTTTACGGGAAGTGCTTGAAAATGCAAAATTGACTGCAACTGTTCATTTAGGTATCGAGTTATTGCCAGATTTTGATCAAATGTGAGTGCACTTTTTGTAATTGCATATCATGGCACTCACACGTCTTTTCTCTGTCTAGTATGAGCCGAGACGATGTTCAGGAAATAGTTGATGTTGTCACAAAAGAAGTCAGTTTTATTGATAATGAATGCTTTGTTGTACCTGTGGGTGGTTATCGGTATATATTATATATAAATTATATATATTGAATAATATCTCTATATATTGACTAACCTCTATAAATGTAGTCGTGGTAAAACAAAAAATGGGGATGTAGATTTAATCATTTCATCTAAAAGGCCAGAAAGCATGACAGGTTTTTTAAATAAACTTACACGCCATTTGACTGAAAAGAACTACCTCAAACACAAATTATGGTATTCAACGGAAATCAAGAAATCATGCCATGTTGAAAAGCCATCCGCTGGTGGAAAACAAGTTTTTGATACTTTTGAAAAGGTAATTTCATATTATAATGCTTGGCTTTAAATATGTATGGATATTTAACTGGAAAAATATAGTGTTTTTGTGCTTTTTTGCAGCCATCTACTGGCATACTTCGGCAAGTAGACCTGATTTGTGTACATCCTGATGAGTTATCTACAGCAATTTTAGGTTGGACTGGTTCACGACAATTTGAGCGATCTATTCGAGATTTTGCAAAAAAGGTACGATATTACTAGAGATTAGTACTGTAATTTTTCACTGAATTATTGATTCTCTAGGAAAAGAATTTATCGCTAAATAGCCAAGCAATTCACATGGAGCAAAATGGAAAAAGAAAAAAGTATGTTGTTCATTCAGAAAGAGATGCTTTTGATATAATCGGTATACCATACCTTGATCCAGAGTTTAGAAATTGTTGATATGGTATATATATATGACTGATATTTACCAAATTTACATAAACTTTACTTGTCAGGTCATACTATTATCATGACCGGCAAAAACATATTATATGCAGTTGCATACAATGGTGCTAGGATGTGTAAATTTTGCTACTTTTTTTTTTGAAAACTGAGATCAACTTTCTATTTATGTACAACTTTGTTTTCACTAAATAACAACAATATACAATTATATGCCGTTGTACCGATGTACCTGAGATGTTTTACTTTAATCCAAACGCGTACTTCCGGAAATATCTCATTTCTAGTAGGAAGAATAACTTGTTTAGCACTAATGTTTCAGATTTCTACCACTATTTCACTAGTAGGCATTCGAAACTTTGGGCTTTGATATCTCTGCAAAAAATTAAGCTACACTTACAATTTCTAAATGCAGCAGTAAAATAAGAAATAAAAGGCTTTGAAAGATATAGTTTAATACCCTCTTTATTAAAAATATCGATATTGTCCAATAAGTCTATATTTCTACTCTATTTATATTATTTATAATCTCATTATGTCTGACAGTTTGTACTGTAACTGTCAGCACTAGGCAAAAATTCATAATTCACCCGGTAAGTTATTTAGGAATTCCACAATGTGAATTATTAAGTGAATTAAACTCATCTTATTTGAAGTAAGCTTGAAATTCAGTGATCACTTTTGCTTTATTTAGTAATTGCCTTTTAAAAATCAAATGTTGGGACAAAATCCAAAACAAATGAGACATTGGTAGTAGATATTTCTTTGTTTCAGTCAATAAATCGTATCATTTTTACGCTTAAAATCAGATTCAGGATCAATCAGATATCACATAGTATGGGTAAAAACGGTAAAAAAGGAGGGTTTATTAACAAAAATAGATAGCTGAGGTTTATATTACATTAGCAGCATCATTGTAAAATCAAAAATGGAATAATAAAAACACAAAATATGAATATTTATGGGACGAAAATTGATTATTTTATTTAAAAAAAATAGGTCATATTAAATTAATTGGTTATAATAGTATATTAACAATAAGGATATAGTTATAAATTATAAACGCCCTCAAAAAGCCAATATTTACACTCAAAATAACATGATACAAGTAGTATTACTCACCTCTTAGTTGGCTGACCTTTTCGTCAAAACTACATTATTAGATTCTAAAATAAAGAAAGTGTTAATGCATAACTTTTATAAAATGCAGATTATGTATATGATTTACCTTCTTATCTAGAACACGCTTTCCTCTCAAATCATTGTATTCACTAATAAAAAAAATAGTTAATGTTTATTTATTTGAGCTATATTTATATAAACATACCGTATATATTTACTTTAGGCAATTCAAAAAGACATATCGTATTACACAGAGAGCGATATTGCTACTAGCAATGAATTACTGTATATTTGAGCATATCGGCAAAATTAACAAAAATATATATATATATACTTTAAATCTGCAAACTTACTTTCTAGTATGTGTAAAATGTGGAAAAATTGAAATATCGAAAGAAAAGTATAAAGTATTACATCAAAAGTCCTTTTATTTATAATTTTTTATATTTCAAACACTCAAGATTACGTCTGTTTCAGATTATGTTTCAATTCTGCCGATTTTTTTTTCAATAATTCACAAGAATATTACTTGAAATAAATAATAAAAAACATTATGAACTAGCGCTGAGAATGATGATTTATGAATAAACTTAACATTATTTTATACTTTATATTTAGAAAAGCAATTTGGGGACGTATTTGTAAAGAAACGTACATATTGTAATTTAAAAGTAAAACAAAGTAAAAGCTTACGTGATGCTGCAAATTAAAGTGATATCAGCATAATTTCACCATAAATAAAGTAACATAAAACCTTATATTTTTACCATAAACATGAATAAGTAACACGAATTCTGTGAAATAAAGAATAACAGGGGGAAAGTGTGCGAAATCTATATTACAACCTTTTCTCATCTTCTACTGTATTTTTTTTACCTATATATCTTATGTCTATTTCACTATTTGAACTTGGAACTGACAGCACTACAATAGCTCCATATGCCTTCTTCTATAATTCATAATTGCATCTATGTTTCACAATGTATAAAAATAAGCAAAAACAACCCCTACAAATTTTTAAAGTAAAAAGCTTAACAAAATACACTTATTGTTCAAAGAAATCTCGGTAAATATTATATTCTACTACAACAAATCTCACATTTCATTAACATATATTATATAATTCAATTCCAAATAGTTTTGTCATATGTAAGGTGAAATTGTACAATGGTCACCTGCATTATCACCAAAATTTTACGTCTTGTGAATGTCAAAACAAGCGGGAAAAGGGAGATTAAATTGGTGCGATTTATTTAAAACTGATACGATTTGAAAATTGATACCATGAAAAAGTGGAACAAAAAAACGAAAAATTAACAAGCAACTTAATGCAAAGGTTGAGTTAAAAGGCATTGCAGATTATACTTTGATTTTATAAATTACTTATACGTACTTTATGGCTGAGGCACCAAATTTGTATTAGATTTTGCTGGGTGTATACTTGCATACTATGAAAAATGTTACTAAATTTTATAAGCACATTAGAAACAAAAAATATAACGAAAAGGAATAACATCGTACGAGTATTTTTTATTGTTCATAATGATATAATCTGTTTTTATGGGCTGTTAAAATTCTTTAAATTTTTTTGTTTTTGTTTCTAGTTTTTAAAATACAGATACCGTGTTATTATATCGTCTTGTTGTGTACAATTGTCATTATTTATCAACTACATGTTACTTCAGTAAACTTTTTTTTATGCTCTACAATGCCTGAACTCTTGGATATGTTAAATTTGTGCGAAAAACAAACTGGTTACTATCAATGAATGAAACAAAATAGAAGCACCAGTTCAATGAGTCATGCCAGCCATTATATAACTCTCTGAAATTGACTTCACGTCTGTAGAAAAAATACTTTATTTTTCTTTTAAGTAAAAAAGTTACAGTTCCTCTTCAATTTTTAATTTTTTTCAAATTTGGCATTGTTTCTGTTTCATCTCTTTTTGTTTTAGACGGCAATAAAAAAAAGACCAAACGCAATGACTATATGGGTACAATCTTTATCCCATCAACCATAAATATCCTCTTTTGTATTTACTGAGATTTCAGAATAGACACTTTACTATATTAGTTTTTCTGAGAATTGTTATATAAGATCGGATTTGCGATAATATATTTAAAAAAGAGTACAATAAAAGAGAATGTGTAATTAATCAGTTCTTCAACTGTACAATAAAAACAAGATAAGGTTTTATTTAGATATAAAAGTATTGCCTTTTATAATGATTTAGTGTTGAGTTCCTGAGATACAATTAAGAGCGGTATTGAACTATTAGATCTGTTTGAGAGTAATTTATGGATTGATGTTAATCAATCATAATTAAGCCGTGATTGTAGAGCTTGTGAATTGCCTTGTTTCAATGCTGCGCTTGTTGTGCCTGGATTGTGATTTGATATATCTTGACAGCTACTTGAATGATTAACCGCTGAGGTTAAAGAGTATGGTGTCATGATTTGAGTGGTCCGAGCCTTTCGGTTAATTGATTGAGAAATAATAAACTAGGCGTTTCTTATATCCGATTCTAGACTTGTTCTTTCATATTCTAAATAGTAATCAATGGATTGTATAATCTATTGATTGGTTATAGAAGGCGATAAGGTATGATACTTGGTGGAATACAACAGAATGAAGAATTAAGAAAGCATTATTACAACTAATAATTTCATAAAAAATAGAAGGAAGTAAGATTTAACGATTACTTGACTTGAATATAAATCTCTACATTATATAGATTATTTGACATGTAAGCAAGAATAAAAAAAAGCATATTTTTTTGTCATAAATTTTTATATAATACTTATAATATAAAGAACCGGATTTTAATGATAATTCGCACAATGCTATACATTGGACATATAAATTTGCCAATTTTTTATATACTTAGTTTGTTCGCCTTCACAAATAGACTACTTCATACTTTAATTGAACACTGATAATAAATGTGATATCTTCTTAAATGTAATCCCTAAATAAATACTTCAAAATAATTCACTAATAATTCACTAATAATTCACCTGGGTGAATTATTTATTATATGTGAATTACGATTTTCTGCCTAGTGCTAGTCAAATTATTGAAAAGCCTTTATAATGTAAAGTGTGCATAATAGATAATAGCGCAGAGTTTAGTTTACATATAAGTCAGTAATAATTCACAATTTTTTAAACTGCCATTCAATATTATATTCACAAATTACATCCAAGATCATATTAAATCTCAAACTACTCCTGAAACAGACAATTCTCAGACCAAACCAATTTATGCAGACTCAAGAATAAATCAAGCATGATAAATATCTTTAGCTTTCATCGCAGATAATTATATTCAAAAACAGCAGCACATTTAACCCATATATAATCAATCTTTTCTTATCTTACACGGATAATAATATAAAAATCCCATTTTATTTTGTCCATTTTACCAAGGACCTTTTAACAGAACATTAACTAGTATAAATAACATACAGTAAAACGATAAATAAACTAATAAAGATCATCTTATTTTACATCTTACAATTTCATCTTACTTTTCCTCTTATATTTTTATCATATACAGTGACTCCCAAAACTGTCCCAGTGTTTGCTAGTTTTGAGTTTAGCATGATTTTTAAGTACTACAAATATATTTATATTGAGACAAATTCTATGTATCTCGGAAGATTAAATTGTTTTCT
>JAEPRC010000681.1:0-24111 GCA_016758945.1 Mucor plumbeus
GGGTTTTTAAAAATATTAACTTTTCGTCGAGATATCCTCAAAAATGTGTAAATAAAGAATATCCTCGATTTTGCTTCCCAAAAAGACGAGTATACCCTCGTTTTGAATTTTGGATTTGAAAAAAATTTGACAAAAATCCAGTTTTCTCCATGAAAAATGTAGCTAAAAGACTCGTCAATAGCTTGTTTGATAGATAATTTTTTTACGCATCATTTTAAATGTTTAATTTTGAAACATGTTTATAAAAAGTGGCTTGTATCTTCAAAAATCTTTAAAATTTCAATTGCATTTTACTCAAAATTTAATGTGAAACATTTGCCCAAATTTTATTTAGCCAAATGCAGAATTTTAAGCTGTACAAAAACTGTTTAGTTCGCTCTCTTAATTTATTTTGCAGTTCACGAGCTATTGAACGATTTCGTTTTTTAAATCATTTTTGGACCATTTTTGGATGAATTTGTCAAATCGATTTTGGAACTCAGTCAGTATAAATCTTAAGCTGTAATGTGATCTATGATTTTGATTATCTCGACAAAAAATCAGTATTTTTTGATGAAACAAAAACGGAAGAGTAGACCCCAATAAGATCTACTCTGTAAAAGCAAAAGATTAGCATTTTAATTCTGGGGCTCAATTTTTTCAATCAATTTTAGATCAGCTTAGTCAATAATGAGCCAGTGTGCCTATATTTTGGTATTAGCTAATCTATATTTGAACATATATTAGCAGCTTGTAGAAGAGAGGTGTATGTATGTTAAAGATTTGATATGATTAGATCCGATATTGGGCGGAAAACTTCAAAAACTATCTAAAATCTACTTTTTACAGCCGCAAAAAAATTAAAAAAAAAACCTGTCTCGCCGAATTTTTATTCAAATAACTTTGAGCTTTACATGAGAGTAGATACACAACTTGGACACAATAATATAAGAAGGCAATTCTCATAACCTACTGTGTATTGAGAAAGTTGTTATCATTGCACCTATATTTTGCTGCACGATCTTATTAAAAATGATTAAAATGCAATCTCTGTGAATATTAATTCAAATAAACTGCCACTCCACATAAACATTATTGTAATTATTTGCTATACTCGTCCCTAATATTAATTTTGGTGAGCCATTGTGCATTTGGTAAACTTGAACCACAACAGGTTGGTTACCTGTTATTTTTAAACTACCTACTATATATAGTCAGTAAGCTTGCCAGCTCTCACCGAATATAAACTCAAATGAGCTTCCATTGCAGTAGTAGGTGTTTCTAGTATTGGTTCATAGGATCAAAATTATTTCTAATCTGCCTTCCTGGATTGCTGTTGATGTATCAAAATTACAACATTCCAAAATTAGAAAATATTTGACAGATCTAGGATGTTCTATTGTTCTGTAACTGGTTCCTGTCTATCAGGAACTAACAATGAAACATAGCTTATAGCAATACTATCACTGAAACATAACGTATTACGTATCTACACATGTATCAATTAATAAATAATCATTTACTATATTATTATTTCTAATGGATACCTGTCCGTTTGATCTTATTATCACAAATATCCAATAACTATATAAGCCCCTATTCAATCCATCTTAATACACGGTACTTTTTTGCGTTGAATTTATTTCATACAGTAGGTGGATAAATGGTCCGGATGTTTTTCAAAATTCGACATTTTTGTAAATACAACAAGAACCAAAAACGCAATCAACGTGAAATAAAAACTGTTAGAAACATGAGACTATGTTTATAAAGAGTACAAATTCATAAAATGATTGAATTGTTGGAATTAAAATAATCAGTAATCAAAAACGCTATATGCATCCGGACCATTTTTCAGGGTAAAACAAAAAAATGCAAACTTATTGAAATTTACATGACTATACATCACAATGTATTAATAATCAAGAAAAATAAGAAAAGAACTGATCTATTTTACTTTTATTATTTATTTTTCTGTTCCTTCATTGTGCTTTTTTCATTTTTACTCATTGCCTTATATGGTGCGTACATTGTCCAAGGATACAAAAAAAATATCAAAAAGTTGTTGCTAAAGTTTGGTTATTCTTACCCTATATTTATAAAACGTATTTTGGAATTTTATAAAAGTACTATTCGAGAATATAAACGCAAGTTTTTTCCGAACATGGCGCCATCGTTATCTTGTAGACATACTTCAATTAGTGCAACATCTGGGATTACATTCTCAAAAAGGCTGTACTTGGTGAATTAAAAACGAGAGAAGATTTAGAAACCTATCTAAATGGTCTTGAAACTGGAGTAAGCTATTTTAAATGTGTTAAATTTCTCAAATCAATGTGATTCAAGGCCGAAAAGAAAGAAAAAACCTCTGCTTACAGCCACTCACAGATCAAAAAGGCTAAACTGGGCCAATGCTCATAAAAGTTGAACAAGAAATAATTTGCGATGCATGACTTCCTCGGATAAAACAAAAATAAGCATTTGGGGGTCTGATGGCATCAAATAGTGCTGGAAAAAATTAGATAACAAGCTTCAATTCGATTATTTGGAACGTACTGTCAAGCATGGTGATAGCTTAATGGTGTGGCGCTGCATCGCTTGCAATGGCCATAAAAATGCCTGTCAAATTTCTGATGGTACCGCGAAGAAAAGAAATTACATTTATAACCTTAAAATCACCATGAAGGATGCCTTAAATTGGTATGGTTTTGACTCTAAAAACATTTATTTTAAGCAATATAAGGACTCCAAATATACTCTAAAACTCACAAAACTATGATTTAAAGACAAAAAATTTAACGCTAACTAAAATTACAACTAGCCATCTCAATATCCAGCTTTGAATCCTATTAAACACTTATGGCATTCCCTTAAACTAAAGTTAAACTCATATGCAACTAAAGCTAAAAGAATTTAGAAATTATGGCAAAGGGTGGAAGAGTAATGGGCCACTTTTACTAAGAAAAACTGTCAGGGGTATATAAATTGTATTTTAGTTAAAATTAATGCTGTTGTTAAAGCTAAAGGTCATAATACAAAGTACTAATTTTATTTTTCATGTACCATGAAAAATGGTCCGGATGCATACAGCGTTTTTGATCACAGATTATTTTAACTCCAGTAATTCAATCATTTTATGAATTTGCACTCTTTACAAACATAGTTTTATCTTTTTAATGGTTTTTGTTTCACGTTGATTGCGTTATTTGTTCTTGCTGTATTTACAAAAATGTCGAATTTTGAAAAACATCCGGACCATTTATCCACTTACTGTACAAATCTTGATAAATCACCCACGTAATAAATCAAAAGCATCTTGTTTGAAACCATGCCATGCAATCCAAATAAGAAGTTATGAACATTGATGTATAAATACTTCTGAACACTATAATCAGCGAAATAATAATATAAATTGAGTTTGATTTATTTAATAGTAAAAACAAAAACCAACTAATATTTATTAGTGCAGTGGAATTACATACTAAAAGCTTGACAATCATAAAATAACTTAATTTACAAGTATCACTCACAGAGTTCATGCCACTTGAAATATTAAAGTGCAGCAATAATAAAGAGATACTCAAAGTAAACACAATAACATCAAACGTATGTGAAAATACAAAATACTTTTGAACCAATTGCAACACATGTCGTGTGAACGATAGCACTCTTGATCACAGTGCAATCGATTACACAAATGACATATATACCAAGAAGTATTTTATCCAATTCAATAAATAATACAGTAATAGAAAAGATATTACGTTTAGTCAACTATTCCCCTGTGTCATAGTTACACTACCAATAAATAAGACTTCAAGCACACATTAGAATTCACACGTTAAAATTAAGGTTACCTAAGTAGATATAGCCAATAGCTCCCAAAAGGCCCACATTGTCGCACTTGACACACAACCCTTTATGGTCGATGCTTTTCATGATTTATCCTTTCAATATGATATCAGTAACAACAACTCAAAATTAGAAGATTACTCCGTTCAAGTCTGATGGTATACAAGTTCTCTAAATCATTATAAAAACCCTCATACTTTTTCAATTATACTTAATCTTCAGAAAAATCTTTTGTATTAAAACTTTAACTGATTATAATTGTATTTCTACCGCTTTTATTTTATAATTTTTTATTTTATTAGTAAACAACTTCGTTATTTACTGCAGATAAATATTTATACTTTTTTTGATTTGATTTTGCATTAAATTTTTTGATATTTTTTTAATATGACTTAATGTATTAATCTTTCATCCATACTTTAATATGTTGTAAATTAAAAATAATCAAGGGTATTCATAATGTGTTGTGTCATAAATCATAAGTAAAAAAAAAAAAAAAAACCTAAAATACATGTGAATTAAGTAGAACAAGTAAAAGCTATTCTGAATGTATGTTTGACACCTGAGAATGTCAAAATCAAATTAAAAGGCCGTTTTGGATTAAGTAAAGCAAGAACCCCAACAATTCAACAAAATATTCAAAATTACGGAATAAGTGACAGTTGACAGATCAATTGCCAAATAATATTGATAACTATATAGTATAAATAGAGAAGTAGAGATAGCATTTTATTGTAGATTATCCATAATTTAATAAAAAAGGATTTGTACAGTATCTCTTTTAAGCTTTTTTTTTTTATAAAATTAACCCCATTTTTACTGCAGACGCAACATTATCCTCAAGAAACCTCCACAAGTTTAGTCTCATTTTATGCAAAATTTAATATGAAACATTTTCCAAATTCTATTTAAACAAATGCGAGACTTAATACGCTACAAGGCTTTTTTGGTACACTAGTTCAACTTACTTTGCAGTTCACAAGCCATTAGACAATTATGTTTTTTGATCGATTTTGGGACTCAGTTATCATGCGTATTAAGCTGTAACGTAAACTATGATTTTGATTACCTTGACAAAAAACCAATATTTTTTATTGAAACAAAAAGTGTAGAGTAGATTTTACTTGGATTTATCTTGTGAATATAACAACAGCAATAGCTCAATTAGAGAGTTTATATTTTATAATAGTTTTTGGGCCAGTCGTAGGCCAATAATGCACTCACTATTAGCAAAAAAAAAGTAGTAATGCACATGTTTGGTATAGGGGCTGCTAATAACAGCTTACACGGGTTATTGTGTGTTGAGAAGATCATTGGCAAAGTGCTCCTATATTTTTTTTGAGCATTTCTCTTGAAAACAAAAAAAAAATCGTTCTCAATTAATACTGATCTAAATAAACTACAATTCAATATATTTTAAGTTTAAATTTAATATTATGAATATTTTAAATTTCAACTTCAATGAGTTATAGCGCATAAAACTTATTATAAGAGTGAACGATTTAATAAAATGTTTTTTTTTGTGTAGTAATAATGAAAATTGGGTATTATGAGTAGTGCTTGCGTTGTTGGTAGTATAATATTTGCTTATGCATTATGTTGTTTAGAGTTAGTAGCAAAAAAATTATCTGTCATCGTTAACTAAGGGGTCGTATCCATCTATTAAAACGCAAATCAAAAAATTAATACGTGATATAACTGAATACTTATTGAATAAGAGTACTTGCATGCACAAATTCCTTGCATATAACAAGCAAGAACAATGCCTGCTGCTACTTGAGAGACAGGGTGTTTAAATCTGTTAGTAAAAAGGGTAGTTTAGATTGGTAATCCATAATGAACACTTATAGATTTATAGGCAGATAATGTACCTAGTAAAGAATGCTAAAACATAAAATATTTGCCAATGATGTATATGTAAACTGACTTTGCCAGTGTATGGATTTTTAGGTGGCAAAATGACTATTTGTTGTTGTGATGGTACCTGTTCTGCTACTGCTACATCTTTGCTGTTATTTGTATTATCGCAAGTAATAGACTCATCTAAATAATGGGTAGTACGAGGAAAAGTTGTTTTTTGTTGTCGCCATGTGTAATACTTTGTTCTAATCCAATTTGAGTTAACTTCCTTGATTAGTAAAATGGATGTAACCAAGAAAAAAAACGGGATCAGCAAGCCGCAGACATAATAAATTACAAATGGCAAACTGAATTGAGAAGCGAAATAAATATGAATTCCCGCAAAAGCAAGGATAATACTATTTGTTTAATGTGAGTAATAAGATGATACAGAAAATAATACAAAACATTACCCTAAAGCTATCAAAAATACAATCCACATACCTTTGGGCCAATTTTTAATGTTTGGTAAGGAAGTTTTTGTATATGGCTGTTCAGCAATAATTGCATAGCCAAATAACGAAGGATAGAAAGCGACAACTGTAATCCAACCATATGCTTTGCTATAGTTACCAAACATAAATACGATTAGGCCGTAGCTAAATCCAAGCATAGTGTCGCTCCAATGTCTTGCAATTGTTTTTTGATTTACTTCCCAATTGTATCTTTTTGCGACGTAACGATAAATTGGATATGGAACTATATAAAATGATAGTATAAAATATAGAAACACAAGAGGATGAAACGAGAAAAGCGCAGTTTCAGGAACCAATGGAGGATTGGAAAAATCCATTACATTTGGTTCTGTAACATTTGCTGTGTACAAGTCCATTTTTTTTTTTTTTTTTTGCAATGTAGAGAGTAAAAAAAAAAAAAAAAAATGGAAATTTGATGCAAAAGAGTAAAATAGTTCTATAAATATAAAGAATTTAGTTTATTTGATTGGATACTTTAAAAACTTTAGCCGTAAAGGTTAATTCAATCATTGGTGCATTGATTTAAAAGAAAAGAAAAAAAAAAAAGGTAAGAATGAAAAAGAGATAGAAATTGTATATAGTAGTAATGGTAGCAATAAATTGTATGTACAGTTCAATAATTTGTTAAAATTTTTAAGATGACATAGTTGGACTTTGATGCATAAGAACTAACAAGTGCGCAGCATCTTCATCATCTGAAGAAAGAGTCGCTGATAACTTTCTATTATCTACTATAAGAGGTGAATGTTGTGATCTCGTTTCTGACAAAGGAATATGAGAAGGTGATCTAGACGCGTTTTTCTTTATTAAACGATCTAAATCATTGTGCTGCATAGGAGGCGAAGTAGGATAGAATCTGTGATGTGAAAGTACTCTTCTTCTCTTTTTGTCATGAATTAATGGTGATGACGTTGTTCTTGTTATCATGGTAGGTGAGCTTTGACTTGGCCTCAATTTATGCTCATATAACGCTGATTCTAAAGTTCTTAAATCTACGTTTTCATATCCATGTTCGCGCTTAAAATTTGCTAATGCCAGTCGAGCTTTAAGACGATGAACCATCTATTTGAAATTATCAGTTTAGATGTTATTGATTCAATATTCGAGCATTAACTTACGTCAGACATATCTGGCGAGGTTGTGGTTGTTTGTGCCATTATTTCTAATATTTGAAATACAAAAAAAAACTCGAAAAATTCGAAAAATTAGTTTTTATATTTTTGTATTCTTTTTATACTATTGGCATGAACCCTTGTGTCTAATCGATCCAATAGATCCTAACATTTTTAGGAACCACATGTAACCAATCAAGTTCCAAGTCTATTTTTTGATTGAATTTCTTTATTTCCATGGTTTTAAAGATTTACTTTTAAAATTACATATATAAATGTAATGCAGAATTAACTTTATAAATACATATTAGGTTCAATCTTTAAAAAACGTGGTCTAATAGCCTTCCATTTTCTCGAGAAAAACTGTAGCAAGGCGGAGTATATTATAAAATGTATTAATTTATGCATGATTTCATTTTCAAAACAAGACAACGATTCCATCCTTGTACATCTTTGTATACTGCAACTTGCTCCCAATCAGACCAAATAGCCAATACTTTTTCTATCATGCCCTTACCGCATTCTAAGATTACAAAGCCGGTCTTTTTTATAATAGTAGGAGCTAACTTACTCAATATATGATACCATTCATAGCCATGATCATTTGCAAATAAGGCTTTAGCAGGTTCTTGTTCTAGGGCAACCATCTGATCTTTTTTCTTGTTGGTCTTTTCAAAATCAAGATAAGGCGGATTGCATACTAATAAATCAAATGTGCTCTTTTCATTTAAAGTTGTCATATCTTGCATACGCCATGTTGCTTTTTGATTTTGTTCAGGAAGTAAGTTATTGGCATTTTCTTTTGCTACATTCAATGCAGCTTCACTGATATCTACACCAACACCTGTAGCACAAGGAATTTTATCAAGGATAGAAATTAAAAGATTTCCACAACCTGTACCCACATCTATCACATGAATGGTTTCGCTATTTATGGATTTTGATGCTGTAACAGCTGCTTGTACAAGTGTTTCAGAACTAGTTCTTGGAATTAAACAATCTGTAGTAATTTTAAATACAAGCCCACAAAACTCTTTTTGTCCCAGCATATATGCTAATAATTGTCCTTCTTTTCTTTCTTCTAAATCAACAGTGAGAATACCAGATTTTTTGATTTCATCTGCTTCACGATCTAGTTTATTTTGATGAAATCTAGCTTCACGTTCACACATGACTCCAAATTTAGCAGGTTCGTCTTCTTTTACAGATATTTGAGTTTTTAGTACCGGATGAGTAAATGCTACTGCTATCAAAGCAGCACATAAACCTTTATCACGGTTTGCTTTTAAAGGTGTTGTAAAAGTGGAATTGCCAATGATGGGATGATCAGAGTGAAAGTAAAACAATTTGCGTAATTGCGTAATTTCTAATGGCGTACATAATTCTAAATCTAGTTTGGATATATATTGTGCATTGTTGGAAGGTGTTTGTGACACAATGTCAATACTTTTCAACACTTGATCGGGTATAATGCTTATTGATTCTTCATCTCGTTTATTTATTTCAGGGTTGAATAATTTTTTTATATCGGTTGTTGACACAAATCCATGACAGAGTATACGCATAGTAAATTGTATTTTATCATTTCCGTATTGCTCCATTATTAAATCTTTGATTGCTTCAGTTTTAGCTACAATAATCTAATAGAATTATTAGTCATTTTATATATTGTAATTTATACAATTACATACTAATCCGGAAGCTGCTTTTTGAATGTCATTAATACACCATACTTTTTGTCGATTACCTTCTAAATCTTTTAATGCAGTGTTGAAATGTATCGCTTTTTCAAAAATCACAAAATTCTATAGTTTGAGACATAAAAATTAGGGTTTGACATATCAACTATTAGCTTGAATTTGTTTACCTGTCCTGAAGGTTTCCATACAACAGCTAAATAATCATCTTCATAGCAGATTCTAATTGGAATTGTCTTCATTTTGTTGGCTTCTTCAACTGATTTATCGTATTTGACTTCAACTACATCGTCTTTTTTGAGCATTCTAGTCTCTTCCACCGGACGTCCATTTACTGTAATTTCATGTCTTGCAAATGCTCGATGTAAATTTTCCTTTGATCGCACTACTGTTCTATAATGCTGCAATAGATACTTTCTAATTCTTGTGTCATGTGATGACTCGGGAATTGTTACTTTGAGATAATTAATTGAGCTGTTCTCCATACTAGATAGTCCTAAATATGTAAAGATGCAAGAGAAAAACTTTTTCCTTGATTTATTGCTTTTAAAAGGTCACAAAATCAATCTCGGTCGGACGATACAAGAGGGTTTACAAGCCATTGTATACTTGATTCACAAATCATTTACCCAAAGTTTGATAAAATAATAAGACCTTAATAATCTGCATACAAGTTATGCAAGTTTAAAGTTTTTCATTCTGAATGCAACAGAATTAACAACAGATTTCAGATAGCTTTCAATTTCGGTGCTTGAATTTTGATTTATCAATTTGTTACTTTAAAGGGTTTGCTTTTGGCGATTTAAGTAGTAAAATAATGCCAAAAACTTATTTATAAACTTTAAGTATATCTCAAATGTGTCTTCTGTGTTTTTTATGCAATTATCATCCTTATTTGTAGAGTAATTGTATTCTTAACAGCTGCTACAAAAACTAATTTCCTTCTCCGATAGGTACCTGAAAAGTGTCATTTCCATATTTTACCCTGTCCCGAAATACGCTTGATAAATCTGATATATCGTGGTGAAATTAATCTATTTTTATCTGACAGTGCACATGTAATTTAATAACCTCTATCAGGAAGTAGATGGAAGCTTGATTGGCTCATGTCTCACCCTAGAGATTGGAGTTTAGATTGCATTCATTTAAATTTGAATGTATATAATATCACCGCCCATATTCGAAGAGAAATCTCCTATATTTAAGTAGCTACAGTTGAGTAGTTTAACATTAGTTGAGTAGTTTTGCATTAGTTGAAGGTTTATAATAATGTATCAATATCAAAAGGCATTTTTGCTATGTATTGAATAGAAAGAGTCTTATGAAGTTTAACATAGATGGAATCAATTTGTTTCAATCTTTTGAGATTTATTACCACATTGTATCAGTAAAATTTATAAATCAGAGTTTCTATCAAGACATCTAAAAAAGCCTCTATTTGGTGGAATGCGCCCTCAAGTCCGAGGCATCTTTTTTAACTTTTTTTTTTATATTATACTATTTTATATCGGGATGTTAAAAAAAAGCGACCGAATGAAGTAAAAAAGGGGGAGGGGGCCGGGCAAAAAGATGGTGAAATTTTTTATAATTATAAATTTTAGAATCAGTCATGTCATTTAAGAATCCTTCCCTTTGTGTTTTTGCGATATCCATCCATTCCCTTGATTGAGGCATCCATCGCATACAAGCTCTTTTATAGATATGTCCACTTACTCTAAGAACCTTTTCGACATCCTTGGTGATGGTGAGGTCGCTCGCCCCGTTCCCGTCAAGGAAGAGGCTCCTGTCGTTATTGACAAGAAGTCCGTTTCCAAGATCAACAAGGATGGTAAGTTTTTTTTATAGTTTTGGACTAATTTTCCACAATTCTTGATATTTGTATAGCCAATTATCTTTATTCCCATTAAAGAAAATTACCCGACCAGCAAAGACAACCGCTTGACATTCCATAAAACCAAAAGGCCATGTGCGTGTGTCAAATGTTCAACCTTAAATTAAAAAAAAAGTCTATTTTTCAACAATCAGGGCACACTTTTTATTAATTGGCATTTGGGCAAAAAACTATATGGACACGTTGACATCAACCTAATCTATTGATTTCCCGGGATTTATATTAATATCTTGATCCAATCTTGAAATTGAGCAATGATTATTCGATTCAACAGTGCCTTTTTTTTTTCTTTAATGGGTTTAAAGATTTTGGAGCAATTATTGAGAATTAAAAAATTTACAAATCAAATCTGACACTGTTTATAATTAGCTGCTCGTACCGCCAAGGGTGGTAAGCCTACCAAGGGTGCCCGTCAACAAAACGGTCGTCCTCAACGTGGTCGTCAATTCGATCGTCAATCCGGTACCGGTATTGTGTAAGTAGCTATAAGAAAAGTAAGAAACATTAGGCTATTTTAATTGACCCAAAATTACTTATTTACAGTGATACTGAAAAGAAGATCAACAAGGGCTGGGGTAAGGCTGTCTCTTCTGAAGCCGATGCTGCTAAGGATACTCTCAACCCTGCCGACCCCGATGCTCCTGAAGCTGAGGCTGCTGCCCCCGTTGAAGAAGAGGAACAAGTCAAGACCTTGGATGAATACTTGGCTGAGAAGGCTAACAAGGCTTTGAAGGTTTCTCTTCCTGAAGCCCGTAAGGCCAACGATTCCGATGATTCTGCTTTCAAGGGTACTGTTGCCTTTGCTAAGGAGGATTTCGAGGAGTTCTATGTCTCCAAGGACACCAAGAACACCAAGAAGACCACCGAGAAGGTCCGTAAGGAAAAGGTTTTTGTTGAAATCGAACAACGTTTCCAAGAGAAGGCTCGCCCTGAGTTCCGTAAGAACAACAACAACGATCGTCGTGGTGGTCGTGGTGGTAACAACAACAAGAACAACCGTCGTTCCACCAAGAACGCTGCTGCTCCTGCTGTCAACCTTCAAGATGCTTCTGCTTTCCCCACTCTCGGTGCTACTGCTTAAATCATTTTTTCTTAACTTATACAAAAGAATTAATAATAAAACACACAATAAAAAAATCTATAAATTGATATTGTCTTAAATTTTGACACGTTTTCATTATTATAAACATAAAAAATGGAGAGGAGACATAAATGATCGAGAGGAAAGTTTTAGTATGAAAAATGTCAAAACTATAACGATTATTAAAAGGAGAAATTGAGTCAGCACTTTCATATTACAATTCCATGTAAAATAGGAGGAGTATTAGTGTACTTTTTGATTAATTGTAAATGAGCAAGGGTGCTGTAATCAAGTAAAAGTGAAATATTATATCTAATTTCTAAACATCCCTTAAATTTAATGATAATTGCTGGTTGGCCAAGATTAAATTAATAAGATCTACATGCAGACAGATGTAAAAATCTCATTTAATCCCTATTTTATTGCCTCTGCACTTCTTTTTTTTTTTTTTTTTTTTTTTTTACTCCCTTTTCTTTTATTCTACATTTTCATTTTTATCAAAAAAGATGTGTAAAAGAAATTTAAAGAAATTAGCATTAAATCTATCATTATCATCATCATATAATAACATTGTTACTCAAAAGACATCAATGAACTCAAATGACATGTCAAATAATAATAGTAACACTAACGATGTATATATGCAACAAACCACGAGCAACATATACCAACAGGGTCCTGCTTGCATTTTACCCAATTTATATCTAGGCGCTTGTTACAATGCTCTCAATGTCACTCAATTGACTCGCCACGGTATCACATGCATCATTAATGTTGCAAATGAAATTAAAATCAATGTACCCATACCGCATATTGAATATCATCATATTAAATGGACGCACAGCCAACTTGATTTAGCAGCTTCCGAATTTGATCGAGCCATTGAAACAATACGTATTGCCCATGATCGCAATCAAAATGTATTAATTCATTGCCAACAAGGAATTGAACGTTCCGCAGCTTTGATATTGGCATTTTTAATGAAATCAACTCGTTACATGAATAAAATTAATGCTAAGATGAACGTTACCTTTTCAACGTTAGCAGGACAAAATTGGTCTTTAGATCATGCATTGAGCTTTGTAAAAGAAAAGGCACCTAGCATTCGCCCTAATATGGAACTATTATACCAATTACGAGAATATGAACAATTAATATCAAATCAGCAACTAGTAGTTGAGAAAAGACACAGTATACAAAATAGAACTAGACGTTCGGAGTCAGTAACATGCAGTGAACCATCAACAAGAAATACACTATTAACGACTTCTTCATCATTTCGATCATTGAATACAGTAATGTGTCATCAAAGACCTCGATCAGCAAGTTTTCGTGATTCATCTTCATCAGCTAATTTGGCATTTTCAACCACCACAAATACAATAACTTATAAAAGCATTGATAAGCAACATTTAGCCATTACAGCTTTAATAATTGTATTAATTGCAATGTATCAAAGAAAATATTGCTCTGATATTTATCAGCATAAATATATCACTACTAATACTAATACTAATACTAATACTAATACTAATACTAATAATAACGATAATGAAATTGATACAATTGATACAAATATAGCAAACAATAACATCAATAGTAATAGACATTTGAATTCTCAATTTTTAAAACCAGTTTTCCCAGTATCATAACTTTTTTTTGCACATCAACAATATCCTGAATGCGAAAATTATCTCCTTTATTTTAAATTAATAAAAGGAAAGTTTCCTTTAAAAACTAATCAACTTAAGGAAAAAATCTATAAATGTTACATGATAGATAATATAAATAAATATGCATTATAAACGATTTGCATTTTGCAAGTATGTCTATATAGTTACACGAGCACAGAATTTTGGATCGTACTCTAAAGTATAAAAAATGTAAAAAAGTGGCCCTGCATGTACATTTATTCAATTAATACCAACCTTTTTCATCCAAATGTACATCTTGTTTATAACACTGATGAATCCAATCCAATGTAACAAATCTAGGCAATGGCTCTTTTTTGAATATCTCTGATAATTTAGGTAATCGAGATAAATCATGTGGATTAAATACAACATGTGTTATTTTTAGATCAGCGATATCTTGACTACTTCTTCCAGCTTGAAACTCAAAGAGGATTTTACCCAACTCTAATTCTTCTTGGGATCTTTTCCAATTAACCCATTTAGATGTAATTGGAGTAGGTTGTTCTTTTGGCTTTGATACATCAAAATCAAAATAAGCGACGCATTTTAAAAACAACATGTCATTAATATTCTCCGGGAAATAACGCTCCGTTACTTGTAGAGCCAGGTTTCGGTAATATGTATCATCCAAATATGTTTCTGTTTGCATTCTATCCATAATCTATGGAATAATGAATAATCTCAAAATTATACTATGTATAGTATCTAAATATACCTCAATAAGGTCTTTTGCTTTTATCCTTTTGTTGTAATAGTCTCCATAAACATCCATTGTTTGTAAAAAGTCTTTTTGAGTTTTTGGTGATGTGTAAAACATGTATTTAGGACCAATAGGCAATAACTTTTTTGCATTAATACAATCCAGGATATAGCTAGGATGCAATATATCTCGATCCTTGTCTGCTAGTATACTACTATCTACTCTTGAATCTATTTGAAGTGATTTAGTATTTATAAAGTCATTATACATGTTTACTTACTATGAACTCCTGCAATCACTATATCAGCAGTCTTATTTTGTCGGTATTCACCGCCATTCTCTTTAATCAGTAAATCCAAATCATTCTTGAGGATACCTCTAGGTTCATAGTCTGTTAACTTTGTGCCATTCATAACATCTATATAGGTTAACGTAAGGAAAAGCTCTTTTTTGATGCTTTTTTTTTGACAAATAACTTACAAAACACTTTGCCCTCAAATATCGTCGTTTTCTGAACCACATTACTCGAATCTATACCTTGTTGGCTCGGTAATAACGATGCACCCTTAAAATATTGTTAATTAATGGTCTCAATAAAGCAGTGGATCAATTTACCCACCCTTTTTGATTTTTTCCCACTGTTTCTTACACTGCCATTCAAAATTAGTGCTATTTATAAAACCTGTTTCACACTATTATCACTCACATTCTATCATCTGCACCTCTTTTTTTACCTACAGTACCTTCGGATCTAGCCTTAACCACATCAGAATAGGTCATAACATCTTGCCAGCCTTTGTCCGATCTTAAACCCACGTATTTTGGAAATCTTAAGGTACATTGTGTACCAAATTTGGCTATTCTCCATTTGTTATAAATAAGCTTTACAGGCCCATTTAATGATTTACTTACTAGAATCTACAATTTCTGTGCCTTTAACTTCCACAACAATGCCACTAATTACCAAATTATATATTAATATGTCTATTTATCATGTACAGTTAATATTTACTCTTGGTAATCGACCACTTTATCGAATGATTCACCCGGTCTAGGATGAGCCATCCATTCTGGAATCTTCTTTGAGTCATGATCTGACACGGTTTTCATCAAATGCCTATCAGCAAAACCAAATAAATGCCTAAATCAGGTATAATTTCAGCTTACTTACATTATCTCTCTCACCGTTTCTCCTTTAATACTACCTGCCAATGTAAAAGTGGCAAACTTTGGGGGGTCTGTATCTGGAATTCTGTCATCTCGAACAGCACATAGTATACTACCAAGCTTTCCTCCTAAACGACCGCTACCATATTTTGCGCCGATCAACAATAAATCGCAAGTATCAACCATAGAATCCATATAAACAGGTTTATATTTAAGCCATTTTGACGATCTTTTATCAATTTGGTAAGTAGAGCTTTTATCTTTAATAACTAAACCCTCTTCACGATTCAGTAGTACTTTTTCCAATTCATCATTAATTTCATCTCTGGTCTCCATTTCTAGTCTAGTTATGAATCTTAAATGCATATTTTGTTCTTTGACAACAGCATGGAGTACTTTTAAGCGATCTTCAAGCTTGTTTCCAATCAAAGGAGTATTATCAACCATAAGAATATCAAATACAACAACTAAAAATAATATTAGATAATTGGATTCAGCATTACAATCAGGCTTACACATTACAGCAAGGGTGCGGAAGCGCAGGATTATTGATATTTCTTTTTGCTGCATCTTTCAATGTGCCAAATTCCAAAAAAATATTTTCGATAGGATGATATGCGATCATTTCGCCATCCAATATAATTCTGATAGATGTTTAGTGGTTTTTGTATACAATATATATATATATATAACCTGTGTTTACCTTTTTGCGTTAATACCTTTATGAATATGACCTGATAGTTTAGTCATATCTTTTGATGATGATCCATACAAGTAATTTTCCTCAATTCTTCGTCTTGAATGCCATAAAAATTCATCTCTTTCTCTGTCGAAATGCATAATAACTCGTTCGCCATCGAGCTTTTTTTCTACATAAAAAGGCTTTTCTAATTGATCGTATAGTTTTTCGCTGAATGGGTCGCATGTTTGTGGAATAAACTTATTAAACAATTGAAGTCGCTGTCTTCTTTGTGTCTATAGTTTGGGAAATAAAAAGTTTTTGGTCAATGTGTATCAAAAATTTTCGAAAAAAAAAAAAAAAAAAATACATTACTTGAAGCGTTGTGCCGCCTTCTCCTTCAACAGTATATGACCCAAGTCTGCAAATTGCATGCAAAGACTTGTTGGTTGTCCATTCATCGTATGCTCCATCGTAAATTGCGTTCAAAATTTGTTTCTCGCCACATTGAATCTTCATATCTATGATAATTTGCTGTCAATTGTTGTCTCATACTCGTTTTTTTTTCTCTTTCTTTCTTTGCGTGGGTACCTTTCAATATTATACGAATAATCCATTGAACTTGTTGTGCTGTGTATTTACTTAATATTTCTTTAAATATATCAGTTTGATCTTCTTTCTTTTCTTTGTTTGCTAGTCTATCCAGATATTCATTGGTATCTCTTACTGTTTGTGTAGATTTATGTACAATTGATCTCTTCTGAATTTCCTCGAATGCGATGAGGGGAAAATTACCAGCAGTTTTCTGGAAATAATTTTAAAACAACTAAATTTTGTAGTTTTGTAAATTAAACAATACCTCATTATGAGCTCCAGGGTTCTTAAATTTTTTTAAACGAATGCCATCAGCAGAAGTTGGATCTAAAGCCAATGCTTTGATCAAGACAGCTGCAATTTTATCTTCTTTTAAATTATATTTTCGCTCATCATCGCCCTGTATTAATTGAGTATATCATTTTGCACAAAAAAATGATGTATCAAAAACTTACTTTTGGGAATAATAAGCGTATCGCGTCGTAAACATCAGGCCCAAAACCTCGAACCCATTTGTTTATAAAGTTTTCCAGTGTTTTTTTCTTTTCGCTGCTTTTAATAGAAGATAGTTTCTCAAGAAAGTTGCAAAATTCCTCAAATGAAGGCGAAACAAAAGGCATATTTGTAATTTTAAAAAGTTTACAAAAAAGGTACAAAGTTTTTTTTATGGGAATAGAATTTTAAATGTTGTTGAGTAACGGCCAATAGGAGCACACTTGATTTGCATAACAATGACCGTTATGACTGATGACCGCTATATGACCTATATTTTTTGTTTCATGATGCATTATTGAGATCATTTCATAAAAATTATGTCAAGTATCAATCATTTGAAACGAAAATTTTCTTATAAAATATGCCAGTATTTTCGAACATCTCTTCATTACATATATTTAAAAACTCTTACATTAAAATAAATATACTTCATTCAATATGGCCGACAACAGTAAAGCTGCAAGCAAATTTGGTGCCGCTGTAGGTCTATCAGGAGCCCCTGCTTTCAAAAAAGACGAAAACATTGTTGACTTAGTAATTGCTGACCACAACCAAGCCAAAAGCTTATATGAACAGTATAAGGCATCTAATGATTTGGATGAGAAGATCAAATTGAGAAACAATATTGTCAAGACTTTGGTGCAACACGATGAATGTGAACAATTGTTAATGTATCCTTTGTTGAGAGAAAAGGTAGGCGGTGAGATCGGTGAGGGTCATTACGCTCGCAGCTTAGCAGAGCATCAAGAATTACGTGAGTTGATGTATAGTGTCAGGTATGCAGATGTCAAGGAAGACCCCAAGGAATTTGATTCCAAGCTTGAAAATGCCATGAACGCTGTAATTCACCATGTAGCTCAAGAGGAAAAGGAAGTTTTGCCATTATTAACCGAACATTGTACTGAAGATGAATTGAGGCGTGTTGGCGCTTCGTTCAAGGCTCACAAACCTCTCTCTGTTACAAGACCACATCCAAATGCTCCTAGTCAAGGCTATCCTGCTGCTGTCACAAATCTTATCTTGAAGCCCTTCGATAAAATCAAGGATTTATGGGAAGGTGTAGCTTAATTGGCCATTGACATTTATTATTTTAATTGATCCCAAATTATAAGCATAATTTAATTTAATAAACCTTAAAAAATATTGCATTCAAAAAGTAAAAATGGTACAAGCAAAATTACCATAATTTGTTTATCAAATTACGCCTCTGAATACCATCACTTCATGTTTATACAATGTATATTGACCTTCTCTTTTCCTGTTTTAAAACTGCAAATGTGTGAGGTATTTACTTCTTTTCCTTTTGAATATTATTTGACTGGTGCTTACTATTACCAAGATATCAACGAAAAAAGTCCATTTAATAATACTCTATATTTCAAAAATTACAGTACTTACAAATGAGGATACCACTTGATATTAAATTTCAAGTGGCTAATTTTCAAAATTCCTAATCGTCAAAATCGGAGCATGCCCTCTTTTCTATAGCAAACCCCATACTATAAGCTTTTTAGGATATACCTTCGACAAAGCTAAATTAATATGAAATGGTCATAGTATGCTACCTATTCCTAAACTTATCTTATACCTCGCAAAAAAAAAAAAAAAAATCAAAAACAGGTAAAATTCATCGTTTTTTTCCGAAAAAACTGGGTCTCACTGTTCATCCTGTGCTTTACTTTTTTTCGTTACAGCACTAAGAGAAATTATATACCAATGTACTTAGAATAATCAGTTTTAATCCAAAAATGAGTACCCAGAAATACCCTATTGTTAATAACCGTATTACTTTTTAAACATAATTTTACAGATTTTTACGGAAATTTCACTGCAAAAAACTATAAATTTTGATTCTTATATCTGCGAAAAATTAAAATGTACCAACACTTCAAATTATAAAAATTACTTATTTTAAAATGCTTTATGACATATTTAAGTATCAAAAAAATTGGAGCCTCTTTTTTAAAAACCCTTTTTTCAATCTTTTTATAGCAGATTTCAAAAAATTCGTTAAATTGGGTGATGTATCATTCTCAACCAGATGTGTCAAATCCGAAAGGTAAACAATAGTTCAAAGACCAAAAGCTTGATTAATAAATAAGCAACTAAATCATGCTTCCAGCAGCATGATCTTCCAGCATGATATTTCAACACGATATTATATCACAACACATTACCATTAAATAATAACATCCACAACAATATTTATTACCCCCTATCATTTTCTCAAACTAAACAGTATATAAACTCTCTTAATTTCATTCAAATAAACGAGATCTCTTTACTTGATTAATTTTCTATTTTTTATTCAATAATTTATATTTTGATAAATCATTGGGCAGCAGTTATTTTCATTTATGCTATAGATGTAATGATTTTTAATTTTGAACTACAGTCATGACTCGATTTAGTAGCCTCATGAATAAGTGAAATTTAATTTAACGGACATTTTTGACTTATCAAAAAATAGTCTTTTATATACTTTTTTTTTTTTTTATTGTAAAAGCTAAACCGTTACACTCCATAGTCGTTAGTTAATTTTTCTAAGTATTCAGTAAAAAGTACTATATTCACTTTACATTAGTTTGGTTAGAGTCACATTCTAGTATTTGTAGAACTTTATTAACTTGCTCTATATACTTAGAGAAAGTTACACTCTATATGCTAAAATGGATTTTGTATTTTTTATGTAGATACCTGCTTGTTGAGCAAACTTTGAATTTTGATAGCTTTCAAACTTCAATGTCAGAAACTTGTTCTTTTTTCTATAATTAACCTTATACTAACCACTTTTTATATATACCCTAAACGCTGTTAAATAGCTATGAGTTACTTACGTTATGCTACTTATCTCTAGATTTATTTTATGTCTCACGAAAGCTTCAAAAATACGTAATATTCACTGCTTTTTTCTTAAAAACCGAGTCTCACTTTTCACCTCTGATTTGCTTTTTTTCCCACGAATTAACACCAAGAAAAAAATATATGCCAACGTACCTGAGATGTCCAACTTTAATCCAAAAACAAGTATCTAAAAATTTCCTATTTTTTGCTGTTGGTATAACGTTTTTCATTGCTAATGTTTCAGATTTTACACGTATTTTACTAATAAAAATTATAAACTTTGAGCTCTCATATCTCCACGAACAATTAAGCTATTCTAGTACTTTTAAATAATAAAAGTTACTTGTTTTAAGGCTCTTTATAATATATTTAAGTATGAAAAAATTCTGAACACTTTTTTTTTTTTTCTTTTTTTGACATTTTTCGTAGTAGATTTCAAAATATTTATCAAATTGAGTAGCAGTTATTTTTTGTGCATGTTATAGAGCGTACCAATCTCTGTCAGATTTATTTTAGGGTTTTTAAAAATATTAACTTTTCGTCGAGATATCCTCAAAAATGTGTAAATAAAGAATATCCTCGATTTTGCTTCCCAAAAAGACGAGTATACCCTCGTTTTGAATTTTGGATTTGAAAAAAATTTGACAAAAATCCAGTTTTCTCCATGAAAAATGTAGCTAAAAGACTCGTCAATAGCTTGTTTGATAGATAATTTTTTTACGCATTATTTTAAATGTTTAATTTGGAAACATGTTTATAAAAAATGGCTTGTACCTTCAAAAAACCTCTAAATTTTCAATTGCATTTTACTCAAAATTTAATGTGAAACATTTGCCCAAATTTTATTTAGCCAAATGCAGAATTTTAAGCTGTACAAAAACTGTTTAGTTCGCTCTCTTAATTTATTTTGCAGTTCACGAGCTATTGAACGATTTCGTTTTTTAAATCATTTTTGGACCATTTTTGGATGAATTTGTCAAATCGATTTTGGAACTCAGTCAGTATAAATCTTAAGCTGTAATGTGAGCTTTTATTTTGATTATCTCAACGAGAAATCAATATTTTTTGATGAAACAAAAATGGTTGAGTAGCTCTTAATAGGATATACTTTGTGGCAGCAAAAAAATAAAGCTTTAAATTTGGGGCTCAATTTTTTTCAATCAATTTTAGATCAATTGAGCTAATGATGAGCCAGCGTATCTATATTTTAGTATTAGCTACTCTATTTTCGAACATATATGAATGGCTTGTAGCTTGTATAGAGGAGAGGTACATGTATGTTAAAGATTTGATATGATTAGACCCGATATTGGATGAAAAAATTCGAAACATGTCTGAAATTTGAAATCTACTTTTTACAGCTGTAAAAAAACTGGAAACCCCCCCCCCCCCGATTTCGTCGAATTTTAATCCAAATAGCCTTGAACTTTACATAAGAGTGGATACACATCTTGGACATAATAACATGGAAGGAAAACTCTTATAATCTACTGTGGTGTGTTGAAAAACTTGTTATCAAAGTGCATCTTTACCTTGCTGCACGCTCTTATTGAAAGTTGTTGTATAATGACTGAATTTGCGATTATATACTTAAAAAAGAGTACAATAAAAGAATGCGTAATAAATTAGTTTTTCAACAGTACAATAAAAACAAGATAAGGTTTATTTAGATATAAAAGCATTGCCTTTTATAATGATTTAGTATTGTGTGAATTGCCACAAGATTTAAGATAAATATTGTTGCAAGAAAAAATGTATAATTTAATAAAGGAACTGAATAAATTAAATCACACACAAAAACTAAAGAACTTTATTATAAGATGGAAAGCATCTCTTTTATACCCAAACTTCTTTAATTAAGACTAATCTAAATAAGTACATATTTATATATCCAATCAAACCTATGTGATACCATAATTCCATATTGCACGATATTAACTGAGCCTTATAACATATTACACAGCAATACAGAACATGTCCTACTAAACTGTGCCATAATCTTAACCAGGGTAACTACACAGAACTGTGGATGCAACATTGTGTTCCTGAGATACTATTAAGAGCGGTATTGAACTAATTAGATCTGTTTGAGAGTAATTTATGGATTAGTTTTGATCAATCATAATTAAGCCGTGATTGCAGAGCTTGTGAATTGCCTTGTTTCAATGTTGCGCTTGTTATGTCTGGATTGTGATTTGATATACCTTGTTAGCTACTTGAATGATTAACCACTGAGGTTGTTAATAAAGAGTAGTATGGTGCCATCATGATTCGAGTGGTCCTAGCCTTTCGGTTAATTGATTAAGAAATAATAAACTAAGCTTTTCTAATATCCGATTTCAGAAGCCTTGTTTGTTTTAAATACATTTATAATAGTGATGTAGAAGTACATGAGAATTTGTAAATCTTTATTTTATATAAAAAACGAGATTGGGGAATTGAATGAAGGGTAAATGATGTCTATTGCTATTTATATTTTATTTAAGGATTGCTTACACACCAGCCTAGAACGGTGCTCTCATATCAAAATTTAGTACCAATACTCACTTATGCTAATGTAATTAAATTCAGATATGGATGATCAGTCTAAAGTCTTTAGCTGCTCTTGGCATCGCTTAATTATTAACATTCTTTATTTTCTATTTTTTATCATAAGTCTAGGTTATCAGAACTTAGTTTATGTGACTATCAGGTTGATTATTTATAATGTTAATATGACAATATTATGACGCATATGCTCAATATGTTAAAGCATAGTTGGTTGCCATTTTTAAACTACGATTTCAGGTACATTATATATGCAAATACAACATTGCTCTTTCATGTTCTAGATAGTAATCGATGGATTGTATGATCTATTGATTATTTATTAGAAGGCAATAAAGTAATGATACTTGGTGGAATACAACACTCCAGATGGCCTCAAGTAGTTTTCAAATTTTTTCATTTAGTAATATTGAGGCGATATTATGTCAAATCTTCAAAGATAATAATGCACACCCTTTATACTGTATGAATCATTGTTATATATTCAAAATTGGAAAAGTTAATATCAGAACTATGAGTGCAGCACTAGCTTAACAGGTTAACTGAATTATTCTTAAAATTTATAAATAAAATACAATTTAAAAGACAATAATGTATCAGCTTTTCCGACTGTATATAAAAACTAAAAAAAGTCTGAAGTTTATTAAGATATAAAAGTATGGATCTTTTATATCAGTTCATTATTTACTACTAAGAGTATAACTAATAGAACCAATAGATCAATATAATAAGTATTTATTCATATTATTGATTTAACAAATCAGGAAAACATTATGTAGATTGCTTTTCCTGGTTGACATGTTTTATATTTATTATTTGTCTTGTCCTTATTTAATTTGTTGATGGAAGGTCCGTGCCTGGAGACCCAATAATTATATTAATAGCGCCGCCTTTATTAATATTATTGAGTTTGTCATGAGTTAATTGTGTTATATCAGAATATAGATATGGCTCTACTGTAGTTGTATTCTCAGGATTGAATTGCCACAAGATTTAAGATAAATATTGTTGCAAGAAAAAATGTATAATTTAATAAAGAAACTGATTAAATTAAATCACACACAAAAACTAAAGAACTTTATTATAAGATGGAAAGCATCTCTTTTATACCCAAACTTCTTTAATTAAGACTAATCTAAATAAGTACATATTTATATATCCAATCAAACCTATGTGATATCATAATTCCATATTGCACGATATTAACTGAGCTTTATAACATATTACACAGCAATACAGAACATGTCCTACTAAACTGTGCCATAATCTTAACCGAGATTGTTATGTCAAGATACATCATAGGTCTCACATCCAAGGTCTCAGTCTATAATTGGTGTTATAGTAGATCAATGCATCTGTATTGATCTACATCATATTCTTAGATAGTAAGACCCTCGTAATAGT
>JAEPRC010000682.1:6330-24070 GCA_016758945.1 Mucor plumbeus
TTTTTTTTATAGGGTAGAACGTAGTGGATATACTTTATTTATTATTATTTAATGTGAAGACTTAATATACATGAAACTCCTACAATAACGCTTCATGTAGCACAACGTAAACGTAAAACTAAAGGTCAAGAGATTGAGAGGTCTCCACAAGTGGGCCTATTATAAACAAGATTGCGATATGATGATATTATGAAAGTGGGGAAAGAAATCTACTAAATAAAGTGCTGCACCCAGAGCCAAACAGGCATGCGGAGAAACGTCATACTAAAAGTTGTGGGTTGGCGACGATGACACTAAACAGGATATACAGTACTACATAACATTATCAAAATAAACTTGTCGACACCAGGATTTGAACACGAGACCTTGCGCCTGGGAAGCACACGCCTTAACCATTCAGCCCAACCACCAAGGGCGTTAAAGTTTTTAATTTTTACTAGTAAAATAAGTGTAAAATCTGAAACATTATCAATAAAAAACGTTATACCAACTGCAAAAAATAGGATATTTTTGGATACCTGTTTTTGGATTAGATTTGGCCATTTCAGGTACATTGGTATATAATTTTTTTTGTGTTAATTTGTGGGAAAAGAAAGTAAATTAGGGGTTGTTGTATTCCAACAAGTATCATACTCTATCGCATTCAATAACCAATCAATAGATTATACAATCCATTGATTACTATTTAGAATATGAAAGAGCAAGTCTAGAATCGGATATAAGAAACGTCTAGTTTATTATTTCTCAATCATCAATTAGCCGAAAGGCTACCACTCAAATCATGACACCATACTCTTTAATCTCAGCGGTTAATTATTCAAGTATCTGTCAAGATATATTAAATCATAATTCAGACAAAACAAGCGCAGCATTGAAACAAGGCAATTCACAAGCTCTACAATTACGGCTTAATTATGATTGATTAACATTAGTCCATAGGTTACTCTCAAACATATCTAAAAGTTTAATATTGTTCTTAATTGTATCTCAGGAACTCAATACTAAATTATTATAAAAGCAATACGTTTATCTCTAAATAAACGTTATTTTGTTTTTACTGTACAGTTGAAGAACTCATTAATTACACATTCTTTTTATTGTACTCTTTTTTAAGTATATTATCGCAAGTCCGATCCTATATAACAAGGATGAAAAGAGTGAGACGACTCGATTTTTAAGAAAAAAGCAGTGAATTTTACGTACTTTTGAAGCTTTCGTGGCACATAAAATAAAGCTAGAGTCTAGAGATAAGTAGTATAACATAATTAACTCATATCTACTTAAAAGCGTTTAGGGTATATATAGAAATTGGCTAGTATAGTGTTAGTTATAGAAAGGAGAACAAGTTTTTGACATTGAAGTTTGAAAGCTATGAAAATTCAATTTTTTAAAATTCAAATTTTGCTCAAGCAGATATTTACAGAAGAAAATACAAAATTCATTTTAGCATATGGAGTGTAATTTTTTCTAAGTATATACAGCGTTAATAAAGTTCTGCAGATATGAGAGTTTAACTTTGATCAAACTTGTAATGATTTGATCCATTACATTCTTACTTAAACCCAGTTATTATATAACCAACTCCCAAGTCATATAAATACCAATAATCCATGCAGACTAAATGTACATTAGTGAATTTATCTGCTTCTTTCTTCCCCTTGTATATTTGGAACCCATTTCTAAATAAATATATTTTATTACCCAATTATCATTGATACTTATAACCAATTGTTATATAATCTAATATAATCTAATCATAATAGGTATTAATCGTACAGTAGTAATAACAATTACAATTAGTAACACCAACCTCTTTCCCTCAAATCATAGAATCAAAGTCAATTTTATAATTCACATACTATATATCCCAATTGACAACCACTTGATTTTATAAATTTATTACAAAACTAAAGAGTAAAATTTGTAAAGTGAGTATACACCACGGGAAAAAAGGTATAAAATGAGATATAAACTACAACTTTTCTGAAAAAAACTATTATGACGATCACTGCAGAAACAACTGTTCTACATGAAGATGTTATTGGAAAGGTATAACTTTATAACAATTTTATGTAAAGAAATAAACAACTGCAAATTTTAAAATTGCTATTGTTGCGTTTTTTTCCATAGTGATATTATTTTTTATTGATTTAGAAAAACAATTAAAGACTATGAATTGTAACTGTTTTGCTATAAAAAATATATAAAAACTATTGTTTTTAGTAAATGCTCCGTAATGGAACAAATTCAACGACAAAAGCGAAATGTTAGAGCATCTCATAGCAACAAAGGCTACTCTAGCACTTACAACTTAAATTACCCCGTCCATTTTATGTCGTCTACATGCAATTTATTATTTTGATGATGTATTGGCATCAACATTAGAATAATTGTAGTATAAAAATTTATAAAATTTACATTCTTAGAATAGTGTTGCTAGTTCTGCGGTACAAACATTTGCGCTCTAAAATAAAGACACAGAATTGGATTCTCATCAATTAAAGTTTGTCTCTTGCATTAGTTTATGGGGTATGGGGTTTCTAGTTATTTTCTCTCTTGCAAAGTATAACTGTCTGAATAAAAAAATAGTTTTAACACATGTAATTGATTGCTTTATATATCCCAACCACTGCATTTTATAAGGCTACAATCTCAATGAGGCTGAAAACCCGGTCCAAAAAGTTAGACTTACATATATAGCGCGACTACTGCATAGAGTTCTGTAATTCTTTGAACAATCACAGAACTATAGCCCGATTGATCTCCCTACTTGGGCAACATATCCCACTTTCAACGGGACATATTATGTCAAGTTGCTCTACAAATGCAGCAAAGAAAAAATGGAGAAATTATCGTTTATTAATAAATGTAAAAACTTATGGCCACCTAAACTTATTTTGAAAACTATGTGGGCCCGAAAAATTAAGAACAATAAAACTAATGCCTAAGACGCAAGTAGTTGATTAAACAAACAACTAATAATTTTGCTTATTTATAGATCTAAAGAGATAGAAAAGCAGATGAAAGCAAATGAAAATATTACATTGTCCTCAAAATATATCGAAGAAAACACAGTATTAGTGGAGAAGACAAACGAAGAGGAAGAGGAGAAATAGGTCTCACATATTAATAGTATTATGATCAATTCCTACCATGTCCACCACTGCGAAAATAATCTGCAGCAATCGCCACATATGTGCAGCAAATGTGGCATTTTTTTTGTTACAAAATGTGCGAAAAAGAAACACGTATTTTTTGAGTCGTCACATTTGTGCGTCAAATGTGGCGAAAATAATGTACAGCAAATCGCCACATTTGTGCATCGAATATAGCGAAAATAATATGCAGGATCCAGAATTCGCTTCAGCTCAAAAATTAGGGTAAAAATTAGGTGTTTTATAGCTTAGGTGCTCAATAGAATAATTGCTTTATTACATGGCATACAAATAAAATAAAAATACATAAAAAGATGCTATATAAGATAGTACATATCTTGTTAAATTGTTACACTGTTGTATAAACAACACCCCCAAAAATTGACTCTATCCTCTATATACTTAAGTCATTTTTCTTAAGTACAGCAGGGGAAAAGTGGAGCAATTACAGACAATGAGAAAGGAGAGGCAACGGGAGTGACCTAAACTCAATATGAACTTGTTAATTAATGGTACCAAATAAGTTTACTTATTTACTATCAACGTACATTATGTTATGTTTTGCACATTAAACAGAAAGAGAGATTTCTAAATAACAACAAAATTAGTAAAAGGTAGGGCATGCATTGCTTTGACTAACCTTACTCTAAAAAAAAAGAAATAACTAAATATGCTAAAAAAAAAAGATAATAAAGTTAAAGAAGCTAAAAAGCACGAGAATCAAATTAAAAAAAGTAATCAACTTAGATAGCGCCATAAATAAACAACTACCTTTTCTGCGTTGAACTTTTTTGAAGTGGATTAAATAGTTTTAACGTATAGGTTTATACATAAAAAAAATAGACTGAGTAGCTATCAAATAATTAAATATACTCGCTTGCATATAAAATCTAATGAAAATAATTGATAATTCTGGTACAAAACGTTTACTGATGGTTATCTATTCAATGCTGAGTACATTTTTAATAGTTCGCTTGAAGTTTGTAGTTCATAAGCATTTCTGGCAATTCTTTACGGTAGGAAAAAAAAACGAAGAAAAGATACAAGTAAAAAATAAATGGTATCTTACCCTCGTTTAATGAAATTCTTTTTTTTTCTGAAACATTTATGACAGCCGAGACAAACTTGAGCAAATAAAAATGCATTGTTAAAGCATTTAATACATAATTTTTACTGCAAAACGGGTGCAAAATAAAGGCATTGAGAGATCAAAAACCTGCACTCTTTTGAAATTAATGCACGCATCAAAATTCTTTATGTGTTTCTAATCTTTAAAAATCTGTAAAAAAAATTTAGGGTCAAATGCTGTATTATAATATATAAATTTGCTTATTATGTCGAAAAATAAAATAGCACATTTCGCTTGATTGAACTGCATAATGGACGACCAATAAATTGAAAATACGATTTGAAAAATAGAGATAGGTATGTAACATTGAGAGCATTATAGAGATATTGAAGCGATAAAAGCAAAAATCAAGCCTGATAATATATTAAAATATATATATATATATATATATATAATATATATATATATATCTTAACAATTTTGATATAATTTTATTTAGTGTTATTAAACTAGATATTGTATACTTGCCATCAATGCAATGAAAAAACAAAAAGCTTTCAAACCCGACTAAAAGTGTGGATTATACCTTTATCAGCAATTTTATTTTATCACTGATATACAGATGTTATATATCTTTTATTTCCACGCGTTTGTATCTCAAAAGAGGTGATATTATAAAATAACCTAGAATTAATGTTAGTATCACAACACCCCAAATTTATCAATAATTCACTGTGCATTACTAACCGTTAAATCCTTAAAATAAATGGTTTATTTTTGCATTAAATAAGAATGAATTTTTTTCAGAAATACTAGTTTTATTGTATGATGTAGTAAGCACATTGTTTAAATCTAGTGCTACATCGCAACATATAATACAGTAATGATATATAATGCTAATTGAATATACTAAAAAAATTATTTACACATTCCGAAAATGCATACTTGTACTGTAAGCACAGAAAAAGAAAGAAATATAATTGAATGCAAGGATCGTTCATAAAAAAAAGCTGATTTCTGTAAGGAATTATAAAAATAGGTATAAATCAGTAAAATTCTCAAAGAAATTGTCGAGATATTGTATTTTCAGTTTCAGGTGAGGCCCCGCATTATTTTTACATTTGAACTTTGAAGAATTTAAGTAAATAAATTGGTTACAAAATTGTACAATTAATAATGCAAGCGAATCTAAAAAAAAATCATTTTCAAATTGAAATGGTCTGAAATAACTCATAAATTGAGATTAACAATTCAGTATAAATTGATGTAAAACTTGTAATTTATTATCTGAACATAACAAGGTTGTGCATCTTTGTTGAATCAAATCATTAGGTTGCCTTTCATTGTTGAAATTTTTAACTATCTCATGTTGTTTTGACTAATTTTTTTTTTCTTTTTTTTTTTACTTTTAATTAATTTTTATAACCATAATTTACCACAATCAATTATACAATTTAAACTATAATATAAAGTTCAAGTGCTTCTCGTTGATATAGTATTTTTTTATTTTCGTGTTATTTATGAGAAAGTTGTTTTTACATCGAAAATAGAAACTATGTTTCTCCCCATCACAAAGTCTAATTGTTGCATTTATAACATTTGTTGCTCCAAAATTCAATATACCCAATCCATAAAAGCTCCATATACTCTACTTAATTACCTTTTTTATTATAACTGAAATCAATTTGTGAAGGCATATCCTTTTTCTCTATCATTATTCTTGTAATACTAACGTTTATCAACCCAAATCCAACTTCCATTTAACCAATTTTCATTTATATTTTATATAATTGAAACACAAATCGTGTTGTTATTTAGTATACTGTAGCTGTTGTCATTGGTTTAATCTCTTGCTATTTGCTATCAAAAATCTATCCATAAAAGTTGAAAATGTTAGTAATCATTATAATAATATTGCCTATTATAATATAATACAAATCATCAATTTAATATATAATGAGGAAAACCCCGTATTTCTGGTTAAATTCCTAATAGTTCTTTTTCAATATATAAATTTTAAAATATCTAAGCGCATAAATTCGACTGTTTGAAATCAAACAAGCTTGCAACTACCTATTAGTTGATGATTTTCATCTTTATATAAAATTAAATAGGGTATTGTAACTCAATAAAGATATACAAAACAGAGGGTTTGGGATTATGATAAAGTTTTTATCCAAATCTTTGTGGCAGCCAAAGGGACTATTACAGGCACCTTTACGTACTGCAGCATTAGATTGTAGCTTCTAAATAGCTGTATATTTCAATTTTTTTAATGTTACAATTGAGGAAAATAGTAGTTTTTTGTTTGTTTAAATTTGGAAAATTAGTTCTTTTCTTTTATATAATACACTAACTTGAGTTTATGTAGTATTTAACCAGCTAATTAAGCATTTTAGAATATCCATATATATATATATATATTAATTAGTTGTCATTGAGTGTTTTTTGATCATTAAAATTTTAAAAAATCAGATTTATAATTTTAATCAGAAAAGCTTAAATTTTGTGCTACATGCTACTGTAAATTAGTTGATTTCATAGTGATAACTAATTAAAAAAATCATAAAACGGTAATAAGTCAACTAGAATAGTGTTTTCTTTATTATCTAAAAAAAAAACTGACGAAGAACTAACTTACTGCACCAAGAGTTCTTCTTTATATACATTTCATTCTATTCTAATTTCAATATTATTTATCCAGTACAAATAATCATACAGTATAAACACATGTTGTTAGTTCGCTGGATATTTTATATGTGACTTAAACTATTGCTTAACTCTATTTATATTGTTTGTGAGGGTCTTATATCGGTGACAATTTAAATATCTATAACAGTAATTGTTTATTTCATATTGAGTTTCTCTTTTTTATTTGTTATCAGATGAAACAGAGATCATAATGTACCTTAATCACAGCTGCCTTGTTCATAAAATCAAAAAGCATACAGCCAAACAGGTTAATTTTATTATTGAGGGTAATAATTTCATTGCGTATTTTCCGCAGGCTGTTGCAAAAAGACCTTGTGAGATATACCGGAAACGCAGAGTTGTAATTTCAGTGATTGATTCTCATGGGGAAATTGGAGGCTATTGAGATTTTACATGATTTTGCACGCGAAATACTAATAATTGTAAGAGTGTATAAATTTCGCACATTTATGCCACATTTGAGGCGAAAAAATGTACAGCTGTTACACATTCATGCCACATATGTGGCTATTTTTTGCATATTCATGTTTTTCAAAAATTCAGCGAGGAAAAATATGGCAATTTTGCCACGTTCTCGCCATAAATGTGCAGCAGCAGCACATTTTTTCACCACTTTTTATTTATTTTTCGCACATCTGTGCGAAAAAAACCAAAAATCGCTCATTATTTTCGTCGTGGTGGTCTTATTTAACTTAACTGTTTTTTTATTATATTGCTTATTTTCTTAAAAAAAATAAAGAGAAGTAGTTTTGAAGCATTCTGTATATAATTACCAGTTTATATATTTGACATTTTATTACATATATTTATTAATAAAATATGTGAGTGTTTGTTAGCATTCATTGTCTACTACAAATTTGTAAATAACTGTTAACATTACTGTACACACATATTCCACTTTACAAATGTGAGTGTGTGTTGTCGCAAAAGAATGTTCAAAGTTTAGATTCACATAACATTATGATAACATTTATGTACATTTTTTAACATTTTTTAACATTTTTAACGTTTTTTTCTCGTGGTAGGAAAAATGGGTCAAAAATGATCCAAAAAAAAAGTTCAATAGTTCATAAATTGCAAAGTAAGCTAAACTTAAGTATTAAGTGTTTTTCCAACATTTTTAATTTTTGCATTTATTAAAATAAACTTGGGATAAATGTTCCACATTAAATTTTGCGTAAAATGCAATTAAACTTTTAAAGCTTTTTTTGAAGATACCCGCCACTTTTAGTAAGCATGTTTCAAATTTAAAATTTTGATGTAATACGCCGCAGCAAAATTATCTATTGATCTGATAATTGTTGAACTTTTTAACTAGATTTTTCATAGAGTAAATTTTTTTTTATCATATTTGAATTATGACAAGATTTAAGATAGATATGGTTACAAGAAAAAAAGTATAATTTAAAGTAAAGAGAACTTTAGAGTGTAAATCACACATAAAAACTAAAGAGCTTTATCATAAGATGGTGATATGTCCAAATACACGTCAGTGCACATATTAGGTATCATCATTTACTAGTATTCGGAGCACATACCTTTAGTTAAAGGCTATGATTGGTTAACTTAACTTGACATTTTGATCTGAAAATATTACTTAATAAAAACAACCTTTTTCTCGTAAACATAATTTAGTATTATTACATACGAATCCCTATCGTACATTTATTGATATTACAGAAAACAAGTGCAACACATTCGTTTACATATATATTTGAATAGTTTCCCTTTATTTTTACAGTCGGTAAACAAACTATCACTCAAATACATACATTACTTTCTTAAACATTTCGTATAAGGAGTAACTCGAATATATCAATGAAAAGCATCTCTTTTATATCCAAACTTCTTTAATTATGACTAATCTAAATAATTATATATTATATATTCAATTAAACCTACGTAATTCAATAATTTCACATTTCATTCACGATATTAACTTAGCTTTTTTATAACATATTACACAGTAATACAAAACATGTCCTACTAAACTGTGCCATAACCTTAACCAAGATACCTCCACAGAACTGTGAATGCAACAAAATTCAAGTTTTGGGACGAAGTTACAGTATACTGGTCTTTTTTAAGCATTTTTGAGAATATCTGTACAAAAAATAAATATCTTAAAAAAACCTAAGATGGATCTGATGTAACTCGTTGGGATTTATAATAGGAATAAAAAACAATTACAGTAGGTGGATAAATGGTCCGGATGTTTTTCAGATTTTGACATTTCTGTGAATACAGCAAGAACCAATAACGGAATCAGCGTGAAACAAAAACTGTTAAAAAGATGAAACTATGTTTATAAAGAGTGCAAGTTCATAAAATGATTGAATTCCTGGAATTAAAATAATCGGTGATCAAAAACGCTGTATGCATCCGGACCATTTTTCAGGGTCGAACAAAAAAACCCAAACTTATTAAAATCTACGAAATTATACATCACAGTATATTAATAATCGGTAAAAATAAGAAAAGAGCTGATCTACTTTGCTTTTATTGTTTATTTTTCTGTATTTTTATTATACTTTTTTCGTTTTTACTCATTGCCTCATGTGGTGCCCACATTGTCCAAGGGTGCACAAAATAATATCAAAAATTTGCTTAAATTTGGTTATTCTTATTCTACATTTATAAAACGTATTTTGAGAGTTCAGAAAAGTACTATTTGAGAATATAAACGCAAGTTTTTTCCGAACATGGCTCCATCTCTATCTGGTTGACATACTTTAGTTAGTGCAACATCTAAAATTACATTCCCAAAAAGGCTGTACTTGGTGAATTAAAAACGAGAAAAGATGTAAAAACCTGTCTAAATGATCTTGAAACTGAAATAAGCTATTTTAAATGTTTTAAATTGCCCAAATCAATGGGCTTCAAGGTCGAAAAAAAGGAAAAAACCTCTGCTCACAGCCACTCACGAATCAAAACGGCTAAACTGGGCCAATGCTCATAAAGTGTGGGCAAAACATAATTTGCGACGCATGATTTTCTCCAATAAAACAAAATCAAGCATTTGGGGGTCTGATGGCATCAAATAGTGCTGGAAAAAATCAGATAATAAGCTTCAATTCCATTATTTGGAACTTACTGTCAAGCATGGTAATATCTTAATGGTGTGGTGCTGCATCAATTACAATAGCCATAAATATGCCTCTCAAATTTCTGATGGCATCGCAAAGAAGAGGAATTGCATTTATATCCTTAAAACCACTATGAAGAATGCCTTAAATTGGTATGGTTTTGACTCTAAAAACATCTATTTTAAGCAATATAAGGACTCCAAATACACTCTGAAGCTCACAAAACTATGGTTTAAAGACAAAAAATCTAACGCTAATTAAACTTACAACTAGCCGCCTCAATATCCAGATTTGAATCCGATTAAACACCTATGGCATTCCCTTGAACTAAAACTAAACCCATTTATCCAACTAAAGCTAAAAAAATTCAAAAATTATGGCAAAGGGTTGAAGAGCAATGGGCCACTTTTACTAAGAAAAACTGTCAGCAGTATATAGATAGTATTTTAGTTAAACTTAATGCTGCTATCAAAGCTAAAGGCCATAATACAAAGTACTAATTTTATTTTTCATGTACCCTGAAAAATGGTCCGGATGCATACAGCGCTTTTGATCGCAGATTATTTTAATTCCAGCAATTTAATCAATTTATGAATTTGCGTTTTTTATAAACACAGTTTTTTCTTTCTAATAGTTTTTGTTTCACCTTGATTGCATTATTCGTTCTTGCTGAATTCACAAAGATGTCAAAATCTGAAAAACATCCGGACCATTTATCCACCTACTGTATGGCTCAGTTTAACAAACATTTTGTAATATACTACAAAAAGTGAAAAATATGGAAAAAAAAAGTGCCTAAAACTATTTAATATTTAAATATGCTATAAATTATAAAGACCTTTAAAATAAGTAAGTTTTATTATCTAAAAGCACTAGTATAGTTTAGTTTTTTGTAGAGAAATGAGAGCTCAAATATTTTACTTTTTAGTAGTGGTAGATTACTTTAAATTCAGGCAAAATACGTGAAGTTTAGGATAAAATTTGGACAAAGCTTACATGAAACGCTAATAAAGTTTGGATGCAATGCTTTAAATTTAGGTATAGTCAAGTCTCAATTTAGTGGATATGCAGAGAAATGGAAAAGTGTCCGTTAAATCGAGTTTTCCGCTATATTGAATCAAATTTTCACATTATAAAAAATAAAGCGGAGTGACGTTTGAATATGATTTGAAAATTTACTTCAAAATAATGCACAATTATTGAAAGAAGTTGAAAATTGCAGAAAGTTGTAAAATGAATTTTAAAAGTAAAATAACTAGTAAATTTAGCTATTTTCTTATGTCTTTTAGTGATTACGTAGAAAATCAACTCACTTTATTATAAATTTGATATTATTTTATCCAATAATGTCTTCAGATTTTGTAACTTACTGGACTCGCAATAAAAAACTTTTTCATTAACCCACTATATCGAAAATGCGGAAAAGAGCAGTAAAATTTCTTGACCGAAATTGCAAAACTTGAAAAGTCAAAAATATCCGTTAAATTGAATTTCCCTTATTCATGAGTCCACTAAATCGAGTCATGGTTGTAATGGAAATTAAAACTAGATAAAATGAGGATAAGATTGGGATGAAATGAGAATGAGATTTTAAAATCATGATGAGGGGGGGATTTGAACAAGATTAAATTGGTCTTAGGTATTATCTTAAAAAGTTAACCTAAATATACTTTTAATAATCTAAACTCCCAAAGAAGAAACCTTGTTTGATACGGCGGTAATGTAAATAAACTTCACATCTTTTTCTTTAGAAGCATCGATATTCAAGCCTGAGATGCATAGTATACAACACTATAATGTTTTAGACATTTGCACCATCCTGATTTGTAAAATAACAGAACAATGGCTAAACAAATTAGTCTAGAACAAGTTAAAATTATATACCGTTCATTTGTTAACTCTAATATAAAAAAATATATATCAGCGATAAATAAATTTATTAGTTTGAGAAATCACTTATATGTTAATAAATCATTCCATAAACAAGCTCCTTAAAGCATGCGAATTAATTGTGCTTAGTTCAGAACAAGTCAGCAAAATACCATTCAGATGCATCAGTCTTAAGGAAGAGATATAAACATTCGAGTCTTGCGTACAGCAATCTTGAGCAATGCAAATTCTAAAAACCTTCTCCAAAGACTAGTAGGAGGGGAAAAAATCTTTAGGTCTTGAAACACCATCATTGTTGAAACTGTTAAAGTAGAACAAAGACCACAGGCTTAAAAAACCCCACCCAAAGTAGACAGAAGGGAAAAAAACTTTGTCGATCTTAAAGATTAAAGACACATCTTGCAGTAGAAGGAGGGGGAAAAACCTTTAGATCTTGAGCACATAGCATCAGTCCTGAAGTAGTAGAGACACCATTATAATAGAAGATTTTGAAAAGTAATAACGACCAGAGCTTTGAAGACGATGCTCAAATACATACGTGAGAGAAAGAGATACAGCATGAGAAGCCTTGTAGATCTTGAATAGAAATACAGGGCTCTTGGGCAATATCGTACCTCTTAATAAGTAAAGATTCACTTCAAGTCATCTTTTAAATATAATACTTAAATTTAGTCTTTTTTCATGAGAGCAGAACTGTGAAACTATAATAAACAAGTATTTAAATTATCTAAAATAATCAATGTTTACACATACTAAATGTTCAAATTATGAAGCAATTTCAATATTGAAGCAGAAGAAGCAAAATGTATGGAAAGAAATAAAGAAATAAAAAGATGAATAAAACATTTTCTTTTTATTATTTCATTTATAATACAAAGAAAAATGATCAATTGCATCACTCCATGATACAAATGTTTGCAAGCACAAGTCATGCTTTATATTTATTGATTATTCAAAGAATTGTTTAGGACTAGAAAAAAAAAGCATTATTCACTTTGTTTAAAGTAAAAATAGCTGCAAGGTACTACTGTCTCTTGTGGTATTTTCATCTTCTTCAATATGTTTTGTATTTTTTCAATTTTGATTATTTTGAGCATGAGCATAATTAATAAAAAATACATGTTTAAGTTAAACAACAATCATCTAGAAACAACACTTTTATTCGTCCATATATTATTTATAATTTGTATGAATTTGCATTCTCACTTTGTCTAAATTCATTTTTGTTCTGTCTCAATATACAGCTACAATCGTCCAAAATTCAATTTGAATCGTCCTGAAATGTCTAGAAATACTGAGAGAGTATTTCCGGATATTCATTTTTGGGTTAAATTCGAGCATCTCAGACACACTGGCTTATAATTTTTTCTTGATATTATTTAGTGAAAAAAAAAAACAAAGCTAGGCATGGATGAAAAGTAAAATTCGGTTTTTTTTAAAAAAAAAGCAGCGAATTTTACGTTTTTTCGAGTCTTTTAAATATATAAAATATTTCAGTATAAAGTTGCACGTAATATACTATTCATTTTTGAAGCAATTAGAAGTCTGACCTCAGCTGGTTTATTAGGTAGTTATAATAAGCTTCGCTGGGTAGATTGGAGCTCAAATAATGAATTTTTAGACATTTTATTTGCCTAAAAGGTCTAGTAAGTAAGCTGGGGCATCTATATCCGAAAATTCGAATTTAAAAGTAATTTAATAATCTCTTTTTAGTATCCTCAAGAATCCTGGTCCCAACAGTTAAGTTGTCTACTTTGGGTCACTTTGACCTAAAATCCCCCTTACACAAAAAGGAAAATATCAAAATATATTAATTTTGTGGTTAAGGTACACTACAATCTCCGTTTCATCTGATAGCAAATTTAAAAGAGGTATCTAACATGGAGTTAACAATTACTGTTATAGAAATTTTGATTGCCATCGAAATAATATCCCTATAAACAACTATATATATGTATTGTTATTTGTAAAAGGCAAATAATATCACAATTAGAATAAAATGAAAATGTGTATAAATAAGAATTCAGGATGGAATTAATAGAGTTCTTCAGTTTGTTCTGAAGTCAAAAAGGAAATAATATTCTGGTTGACTTACTATCGGTTTTTTATCATTTTTAATTAGTTACTGCCCTCATATCAACTAGTTCGTAAATTTAGTAAAATGCATTTCTAATAATATGTTTTCATAGATTCTTTACAGGATTAAAAAAAATTTCTTTTTTTTAAAAAAAAAATTAAAGAACTGATCCCTGGAATTTGTATCATATACAACGAATACACAAAAAAACATGGGACCTAAACATTATTGGACTGAGCTGTGATTTTTATATATAAATGTCTGGAATCACGCATCTAGAAAACCAATTTTTTTTTTTTTTTGCGTATGTGTTTGTATATGAAAACAGAGCCCACGTTACACAGACAAGAGAGCTTAAATAAATTCTTTGAGAATATTCCCTTCAATAAGCAAACTATGCTTAGCTATGAGGATATACAACATTTTTTTTTTTTCAAAGTCTCCGATTTTGATCCATTATAAGACCATAACATCATTTAACTGAAACAATAAATCATGTAGTCCTATAAACAATTGTTCCTTTAAAAACTTTCCATAAATCTAAGCATCGAGGGAAATCAATATTTTGTTATAATTAAGGATTGTAGCATCATAATTCATCACAAATTATGTAATTTGTCGTTATCAATGAATATATTATAGTTTAATTATGAAACAAAAAAAAAAGTTATATGCAGCAGTCTACATTACATACTTTTCACGACATAAACTATACACTTTATGCTTTGGATTCTGAGGCCACTCAAGAGCCATACATGACCTGCTAGTCTTCTATTAAACATATATTGACAGTTGAATTTATACTAATTTAGGAACGTTTATTTTATTTATTCAGGGCAAGAGATAGTCGTATGAGAAAAGGTTGGAAAAATGTGCATGCGTATCTCAGTTATCATACAATAAACTTTGTATTTTATTTTTGTTATAATATACTACATGCACTCGGATTAGTCTTCAAAGTATAAGAAAAAGAGTACAGAATATTGTTTTCTTCGAAAAAAACCAGAGATGGAATATCAATTTTTTATAACTTTTGTGTATGTTTTAGAACAAATTAAATTATCATGTTTGTTCTTAAACACAATCAAAGAATTGCTAACATACACATACAATTATAATAAAATTGATTTATATTTAAGTTATGTTTTGGGTGAGAATTAATCTTTTAAAAAAACTGATGTTTGATTTGACTCACCAAGCAAAATTTTCTAAGAATAGTTTTTTTATGAACATAGTATCACACATCTACATAGACAAATAAAGAATAACCATATTGTGCTACGATAATAGGACTAACATTTAAACCTATTATGAAGTCTTAATGTTATAAATAATGACAATCGCCATCATCATCAATTTTTATGTTAATAAATTTGTTAAGGGTCTTTCTCTGTTATTCTCCAATCAAAACAATGACAATAAACGTGTCATTCTGCAAGAATATGAAAATTGGCACAGATAAAGTTTTAATTTGATTAATCCAAAAATAGAAAAAAACAGAAACAATTTTTTCGTTAAAAAGGTAACTCAGTTCCAGGTTTTTCCATTCTATGCATGAATTTTATAAAATGATATGATAAAATGAGAGAAAAAAAAAAGCAATATTGTAATTATCTTTAAAAAGTTTATTATTAGAATCACAAAGTAGAAAAAAAAAGAAGAAAAAGAAAACTGTACAAATCAAAAGAAAAAGAAAAAAAGAAATTCGAGAAAACTGTACAAATCAAAAAAGAGAGAAAATAAGAATTAAGAAAGAAAAAAAAAAAAAATAGCTGATCTAGTGTGTTTTTGCAACGAAAGGGAATATGAATAATATACATTGAAGGATTTTGATTGGTGGTTAAAGAGAGTAGATGCAAATTATTGATTAGGAAAACCCAAGTTCATGCCATGTCCAGAAGACATACAATGCTTGTTATAATTGTCATTTGTGTTGTGATCATCACAAGATGAAGATGGGGAAGATAAAAGTACACTAGAAACAGGGCTTGGAGGAAAAGTATTCATGGAAAAAGCAAAATTTTGAGGGTTTGAGCTATGGTACATGGATGGCATTATCATTTGTTGTTGTTGTTGTTGTTGTTGTTGTTGATCCCAACGATTTAATGGATCACAGACAGAAGTAGATGGTGATGTAACGAATACACTAGGCTGGTCATTATTGTTTTTATAATCTACTATTTAAACAATGTCAATAAATATTCATATTTAACAACTTATTTCTACAGAAATAATTACAATTATTTAATAATAAAACTCACATGGAGAAGTAGAGTTGTTTGTGGTAGCAAAACCTTGTCTTTCTGCTAGCCTTCTAATGATAATTTGTTGTTGTAATTGAACTTTTTTCATTTCTTCAAATCCTTGTAATAAATTAGCAAAGTTTTCTTGAAGCACACGGAATTGTTGAAGTAAATCAGCTTGAGATAATTGAACCATGGCAAATGAAGCATGAATATCACCTGTTTCACGACGCAAGAGTTCAGAATCCATTGCTTTACGTTTAATACCTTCAAGAATATCAGGGCGACCTCTTTGGAATTTTGGATGAGAAAATTCCCAAATTTCATTTTCATTGTTGCCTCTTTGACCACGAGGAGATTTGTTGATTTTATGGAAACCGTACATGTTTAGTTGACGTACAAAACTAGAGAAATTGGAATGTTTAAAATGCTCTGGAAGCACTTCTTGAGCAAAGCGGGTAGCATTACAAACAAGGAAAGATGAACCACTCGGATTCCAAGAAATTAAATGTTGATTGCGTCTATCACTGACCATACTAATGAGCATTTAATTAGTATTTTTTTTTTATAAAAAAAAAATTCAGGAACAATTTTTTTTGTCATACCTAAATAATTTGCTGATAAATGTACTGACACCTCTTTTTATAGAGCGTCTATTCCCATCGTCCATATCAATAGTATCCCAATTACCATCATTAGGAGAAGATAATGGTGAAGTGGATGAACCAGTAGAAGATAAACTATTACGACTATTGCGATGGTTATAGGGATTAAATGGATCTGGTTGAGGCATAGAAATGGGTAATGAATTTAAAGTAGACATTTGATTTGATTTGATTTGATAATTAATTAAAATTAGATTTATGAATAAAAAAAAAAAAAAAAAGCTGATTCTGGGGAATAATGAAATCCCTTTATATATCTTTTTTTTTCTTTTTTTTTTTTTTTTCCATATCTAAATTTTATTACATAGAAAGGAAAGAGCATGTTTCACATTTATAGGCTTTGCTGCTTGGTTTGCTCAGGTAAATGAACATTGGTCAAATTTCTCGTCCGATGTTTCCCGCTGACGTGATTCTCCTCTTTTTAGCTTCTCCATATTTACACAATCATTGATTTCAAGTTTTAATAAAGTTTGGCGGTCAAGCACTGGACTCTTCCCTTTTTTTTTCATAATTTACGCTCAATATAACCTTCTAAAAAAAACAACATTCTACTTACACAAACAATATAATAAAAGCAAAAAAGCAAAAAATTAATAAAATATGGGTGCCTGGAACAATCGGATGCTGTAGATAAAAAAAAAAAAATAGAATCACTATTGATGATATAACTTTTTTTTTTTTTTTTTTTTTTTTTTTTTTTTTTATTTGACGCAATTACGTCTTTCTTTACCAAATACTATATCTTTTAATTCAATGTTTCTGTATTCTAACTTCTATTCTATTTAACTTATTGAGACGGAGATGAGGATTACATATTGGATATTGTGTCATTGATCCTAGATG
>JAEPRC010000683.1:0-24026 GCA_016758945.1 Mucor plumbeus
TTTCAATTATATTTAATCTTCAGAAATCTTTTGTAATAAAACTTTAGCTGATTATAATTGTATTTCTACCGCTTTTATTTTTATATTTTTTTATTTTAGTAAACAACTTCGTTATTTACTGCAACCAGGATAACTACACAGAACTGTGGATGCAACAACAACTTCGTTATTTACTGCACTAGTTCAATGAGCACATCCATTTACTAAGAAAAAATGTGCTCATATGAGAGAATTGGTACTCGCAAAAACTCATTCGGGAGGCCATAATGAAATGCAAAATTTAGAGCTGCACAAAATTTATTTAACGCGCTAATTCAACTTACTTTGCAGTTCATGATCTATTGAACAATTCTGTTTTTTTGGATCAACTTGTCAAATCAATTTTAAGACTTAGTCATCATAGGTTTTAAGCATTAATGTGAACTATTATTTTGATTATCTTGACGAAAAAATAATTTTTATTTGATACGACAAAAACGGCAGAGTACAGCTTCCAATGGGATCTATCCTGTGGCTACAAAAAAATTAATACTTCAATTTAGGTACTCAATTTTTTCAATCAAATTTAGGCCAATTTTGATTAATACTAAGCCATTGCTCCTATGTCCTAGTATTAATTCTTCTATTTTAGGACAAATATCAACGGACTATAGAAGGGTGGTACAATCTTGTTGAGGATTTGGTGTAATTCGACTATATATTGGGCGAAAAAGTTAGAAAACCATTAGAGAATAGAGACATGCTTTTTTACAACCATAAAAACCAACAACAAAAACTTTATCTCTCCGACTTTCTAATCAAACAACTTCCAACTTTACATAAGAGTATGTATGCATCTCGGATACAATAAACTCAACTGGTAATCTCTTTTGTATCGAGTGTTTCAGATTATTCTTTGAAATTTTTTATTATAAAATCCAATAATAGCTCGAAATTAAATTTTGAAGCTACACTTTATGCGCAGTAAATATACGAACAATATATTTTGACTTCGTTATCTAACATTTGTTTTTGAAGGATCTTAGTATGCATTTATTCAAAAAAAAAAGAAAAGACTCTTTACCTCTGCTTTTAGAAAATAAAGCAATAGGAAATATTAATCCAATCGGATTGCACGTTTCAAAATATATATTACAGCTGTAGCAGTGTACAGTGCTACGTTTTCAATATCCCATTGATTTGCTGATTGTATTTCTTTTCCAAGTGAATTTTGTAGCTTAACAGACCATTTGAAATTAAAAATAGCGCTAAATCGGCCAAAAGCAGTATATACGTTAATAATTTTTCTCGCAAAACCGATAGTAATAAATTTGAGAAGAAATATTGAGAGTTCTCACAGTTCTTATTTTTTCGTTATTTAATTAAATTAAACGGTTTCAGTGTAATAAAGTTAATTTGTAGCTATAAAACAAATGGTTGGTTACAACTGTAGCTTTCTTATTCCTATAAACAAAATTATATGTTTCCTTTTTTTCTCTAAGATTTCAGATTTCGCAGCAATCATTCTCACTTTTCTCACTCAAAAATTCATGTTATTTCAAAAAAAAAAAAAAAAAAAAAACTGATTTTTGAAGTAGAAACGAATGAGCACTAGCATATGAGTTTAAGGTAACTCGAATACTACATTTTTTCACTGTTTATTTCATAAGATTTAAATTGTTTTATTCTAATCTACAGCATAAAATAAATCCAAACATTTAGGGTACTGCTATTCTGCAGCATTTTAAGTATTTATTCATAAATTGTAATTACGGAACTCAAAAAAGTTTGTACCATCACTTAAGGTTTTCGACGTAGACATTAAAATTATTTTGCACATCTTGAAACCTAGTAGCATAATTAAACATGCTTGAAGATGTCTAACGATATTAAGACTTTAACTCTTGAATACAATGATTGCTCACTATTTTCTTTTTTTCAAAGCACAGAACAATAAAAAAAAAAGCGCAGCCTCTAATATTTTCCTCTAGCACAAAACCAATTTCTTAAATGCAAAATGTTTGCAACAATGATTAATTTTCTTTTTATATATATATAAATAATAACAGTATCTTTTTTTTCTATCAAAAATATAAATTGGTGTATTTGAGATAATGTAAATGACAAAGAAAAGAATGTGAGTTTTAGTGAAAAGGAGAAAAAAAAGAAAAAGAAAAAAAGTATTTAATCTATAAAATATGGTAAAAGAGAGAGAGAAAAAAAAGAAACAATTATATTTTAGATGATTTAGAAACCAACTTTCTTGTCCAAGTTGTCTCTAGCAGCCTTGGCAATGACATTCTCATCAGGGAAAGCAAGACCTTCGAGGTTAGCAGCATAAGGAGTAGGAACATCAGCACCAGTGACACGGCTCATAGGAGCATCCAAGTGCCAGAAAGCATCACCTATAAAAAAAAAAAATGAGTAAAAAATTAATATCTTTTCCTACCCAATAAATAAAAATAAAAATACTTACTCTCCATGATTTGAGCAGAGATCTCAGAACCGACACCAAAGGCAGCCCAAGCATTCTCAACAGAGATAATGTGGTTGGTCTTCTTGACAGAGTTAAAGATGGTTTCAGTATCAAGAGGCTTGATAGATCTAAGGTTAATAACTTCAGCAGAGATACCGTTCTTAGCTAAAAGATCAGCAGCCTTCATGGCGAAACCAACAGTTCTGGAGTGAGAGACAATGGTAATATCCTTACCCTCACGTTCAATCTTAGCCTTACCAATAGGAAGAACAAAGTCATCTTTAAGGGCTTCAGCAGACATAGGATAAGAAGTACCATATTCAAGTTCGTTTTCAAGGAAGACAACAGGGTTAGGGTCACGAATAGCGGCCTTCAACAAACCCTTAGCATCTTCAGAGTTCCAAGGAGAAAGAACCTTGAGACCAGGAACAGAACCATACCAAGCAGAGAAATCTTGAGAATGTTGAGCACCAACACCGGCAGCAGCACCGTTAGGACCACGGAAGACGATAGGACACTTGACAATACCACCAGACATGTAGTGAGTCTTAGCAGCAGAATTAACAATTTGATCAATGGCCTATTCAATTGGATGTTGAGTAAAAAAAAATTTTTTTTTTGCTTCCCCGTATTTTTCTTCAAATTTTTTTCTTACCTGCATGGCAAAGTTGAAGGTCATGAATTCACAAACAGGCTTCAAACCACAGAAAGCAGAACCGACAGCAATACCGGCGAAGCCCATCTCAGTAATGGGGGTATCAATGACACGCTTAGCACCAAATTTGTCTAATAAACCTTTGGTAACCTAGGTGATAAAATTGCGGGGTATTAGTATTTAAACTCCATCAAATTCCCCCTTGAAAGAACCCGAATCTACCCCAATCTTTTTTCTTATTTTCCCGGAATATCCCATTCACTATTACACTAAAACCACCCCTCCACCCCTAACAATCTATACGCGATTTTGTTTTGATTTTGTGATGTACCTTGTAAGCACCGTTATATTGAGCAACTTCTTCACCGAGAATATAAACTTTATCATCCTTGATCATTTCTTCCTCAAGGGCTTGGTTTAAAGCTTCACGAACAGTCATCTATTTTTTTTTTTTATTAACAAATACAATTAAAAAGTAGAAACATTTCAAACCTCAGTTCCAGAAGTGGAGTTGAAACGCTTTTGTGAGAAAGCAACAGCAGTGGGCTTCATGGAAACAGTAGCAGCACGCTTCATGGCAGTAGGAGCCATACGGTTAAGAGTTGCGAGGAAAGTCATTTTTATCAATAGTTAAAAAAACGTACAAAACAAAAAAGAAGAAGAAAAAGAAGAAAAAAAATTAAAAGAAAATGAGATAAAAGAAGCCCAAAAAGCCCGCACTCGCCCGCACCATTTTTACTAGTTTTTGCTTCAATCATTAACCTAAAAGGGTCACAACATCCGCCTAAAAAGCAATATGAACCGGGCAACATTTTGTCCAGTCATTTTGGTCCCGTATGAAAGCGAGAAACCCTTATAAAATACCTTTTATGACATTTTATTTGCTTCTTGTCATACTACTCGTTAAATTTTGAAGCTAAATAAATACATGGTGTAACAAAGGTATTTTTGAGATTTTTTAATGATATGTTTTTTAAACAAAAAAAAAAAAAGATTTTATTATTATTGATTCCTCTCTTTTCTTTCTACCATTTGCCTAATATTTTATGTCCTTTAGATGTACTATTACTAGCAGATGTAATAGAAGAAGTTGTTCGAGGTGGAAGTGTCTTGTTGACATTTGATGCATTGCCAATTGATTTGTGAATTGATCCTGTATAAGGAGGAACAACGCTTGTTTGTGCTGATAATCTCTTGTCTAATTTACCAATATCCTCCACAAATTTGTCGGGTGTGATAATGTGAGTTGAACCTAAAAATTGGAATTAGCTTCATATTCGATAACAAAAATTTTTATGATTTTTTTTTTTTTTTTACCAATATAAACTTCTCGATCAAATGTTTCTGCAATTTCATAAGCTGAACGAATTTCAGAATAGGTCATACCTCCTACAATAAATATAATAATTGGTGGACCAGAAGGTGGTTTGACGACAGCCTAATAGTGTATAGATTTAGACATTTTCAAATGTATATTTTAAATTAAAAAAAAAAAAATAATAAAAAAACTTACATTGGCTCCGGTTGATTTCTTATGCCACTGAGTTTTATATACTCTTAATTTAGGTACTTCTTTAACAGCTTCAGTTGTATCTTTTCTGGTATTATGTTGCTTGACATTGCGAATATTATTAGGGAATAAACTTTGATCAATGCTACCATCAATGTGGCCTTCCATAATACGTTTAACAACAGGAACATAACGAGATAAATCAAATGGTACTTCTTGTTGAGGATTGACTTTCTTTTTCCAACTCTTCTTCATTTTTTTACCTTGTCGATTAGCTGATTTAGATAGTTGAACACCCAACATTTTAATATTTTCAATAGCATCCTTGTATTCTTGTTCTAAACGCGCAACAGCAAGTAATGTTTCCAGATCTTCAGGATCAACAGTATCAGATGTTGCAATCCAAAGTAAAATTAAGCGGGTTTTAACCATTTGAGTAGTTAATGGATCATCCAAAATAGGAGTTAATGATTCTACCAAGTTTTTAGGCTTTTCACCTTCTGGTGTTTCACCACAAGCCATATCTTGTTCTAATAAACCAATTTCTTCTAAATTTTGATTTTTAAATTCTTGCATACATTCACTAGCAATGTTCATGTGTGCAGAGAATCTAGTTTTCATTTCTTGGAATTGAGGTAAATTACTAATCATATTCTTCATATCGTTCAAACTTCCTGCAGTAGTAGGGCCTCCAGTACCAGAAATCTTGTTCTCATTAATAAATGCATTAAAATCACTGATAAGTTTTTCAGTAGTATTTGCAATATGCATATGACGAATGTTGGTATAGACAGGATCTTGCTCTACAAGAGTGACTTCCTGATCTTGAGTAGTACCATCTTCTTGTGTATATTTGTATTCATATTTAAGACCTGCTGGAATTTCTTCGACTTCCAACAAATCAGCAATCATAGCTTGGTAAGTGAATTCATGCAAGAAAGGTGAAATGGGATCAATAGTACGATCAAGGATTATTAAGGTACCACTAGGAAGTGTAGGATCTCTGGGAGGCTGTTATAATAATAACAATAATAAATACAGACATGAGTTATTACTTTGGGGGGGAGGTTTATGCTTTAACTTACAGGAAATTCAGGATTAGTAGCGCAAAAATTGTCTAATTCAGACTGAACAAGTTTTGCCAAATGTTCAGGAATTCTACGATTAATAGTCTCTTTAATGTCCAAAGGACGATGATATCTAATTAAAGGATTTTCACCAATAGTAACACAAACACATAAAAGCTAAAAGTCAAATATGAAATAATGATTAGGCTGTGCTCAAATCATTAGTTTTTAATTTTTTTTTTCTTTTGTCTTGGGTACCTGTTTAGCAATATCATCTAGCTGAGGTTCAATTTGTGCTGGGCTTGTATCAAGACCTCCAAATAATCCAAGAAACTTTCTTTGATCATCCAATGTATAAACACAGTTTTCTCGAACTAGAACAATTGTTAAATCAACAGGCTTTAATCGCTTGGTTTATATAACATATTCTTACCTAAAAAGTCGACGTACATTTCTTTTAAACTTCTAATATCATTAGCTGCATTAGCTGCGTTCAAAAGACGAGTAAATTCATCAAAAGTGTTATTGTCCAAAGCTATGTATTTAAATAGATTAGTTTTTAACGTTCTAAAACATTTAATAATATTACCATTGATAAAATGAACATGAGCAGCAGCATACATCTTTCCTTCTTTACGTGAAAAGTCATCTACTAAACGAGAGCACGATTCAATACAAGGTGTCAATATGTAGATTGCTTCATAACTAGGATAAGGTTGTCTTGGCTTTTCAATGTTCTCTACCACTGTTTAAATTAAATAGGTTAGCAAGCTATTTGGAGGGGTTTTAAGGGGTTTTATCGAGATAATTACAAGTAACCTAGCAACAAATATATTAATAAACACGTTCCTGATTTACAAAAAAAAAAAGGCCTAATAGCATCTTACATTTTCCTCAAGAATATCGTACATTTTACATGCAGAGTTTAATATTTTATTAGAAAGACTATCTACTACAACCAACTTCCATCTTCCAGTAGGGTTTACAGTTTTGATTAGTTCCAAAAAACCTATAATACGTATTAAAATGTTGAGTTTCATATTTTAAAATGATTGATTTTATATTACGTTTTTTAAGAATTTCGTCTATTCCAATCATTTTTTCTTGTTTAAATAATGAAAAAGAAGTGCAAGGCAACGAACAGAGAGGATTCTAAAACTATTAATATCAGTACAAGGCGGAGTTGTCCGAAAGATTATTATGGCTGAATTCATGTTTTTGTGTAGAATTTAAACAAAAGGGTCACAATGTGTACCGAGAAACAATCATCAAATGCTCAACTAGATCCATTATTTTTGTGAGGTATTTTAATGCAATGCGGTGCAAACAAAAAAAAAAAGGTGATTAAGAACGTACCAAACGTCCAAATCAAGTAATTCTCCAGGATTAGTTCAGCTGTGAATGGTGCTTTTCGAGCAACTTCTTCATCATAAACTAGGATTCGGCTATTGAAAAAATCTTTCCTTCTGTCCATTTGAAGGATTTTTTCATTTCAAATCCTCCTCCTTTCCTTTTCCTTTTAATCAATAATTTATTTTGTTTTTTCCTATTATAAACCTTGATATTTTTTATTTAAAGATTTATAGAAAAAACTGATATTTATTTTGAATTATTAACTCGAAAAAAGACTGCCCTGCGAAAAAAATATTTACAGTAAAAAAAAACAACCTAAAAAACATTTAAACATCTCTGCTTTTCAACACTTTGCAGTAGACGACGACTCAACTCGATTAATAACACCTAGATTTGATAGATTTTCAACATGGAACAAATAGAACAGGCTGTTATGTATGCACTTGGCCCTCAAGTTGAACCAAATTTAAAAGCTCAGGTAAATTTTTCAATTGATTCTCGGATGAATTACGTACATTTTTTTTTATAAACGCGTTTACATTATATATGTATACTAGGCTAATGAATACTGTGAGCAAGTAAAAAATTCAAACGATGGTTGGCAATTATGTATTCAATTGTTTATGAAAGAACCTAAAGCGTAAGTTTTTTTTTGAAAATTTTTTAAATGCATGTCGCTTTTTTTTTTTTTTTCGACTAAAACCCAATGTTATTAGACTTCCAGAAGCAAGATTTTTTTCTCTTCAAGTATTAGAATATACTTTACAAAACAAGTAAGAAACACTCTTTATCTTTTATCCTCAACCCTGATTTTTGATTCATGTTGATTTTTTTTTAGATTTGAAATATTGGATAATGCCGCAGTAGAATATATTCAACAAACAATGATGGAATATCTTCGTAGAGAGTTCGTTGACAACACTACTGGATCAGAAGAATCATGTAAATTAAATTTATATAAAATATTAAATGTTTGACTGATGATATTTTTTTTTTCTTTAAAAAAAATAGTTATCCGAAATAAAGCAGCTCAATCACTCACTCTTTTATTTACACACGTATACCCTACTATTTGGCCTTCATTTTTCAAGGATATGATTGCAGTTGCCAAAACACCTTCCGGCACACCTAGTCATGAGAAAGCTGCTGATTTTTTCTTGAGACTTTGCATCAGTATTGATGAAGAAATTGCTAGAATGGACATTCCTAGAACTCGTGAAGAAGTTATTCGAAACACAAACATCAAAGATACAATGCGTTTAGGTGATATTCAATTATTAGCATCATTTTGGTTTGATCTTTTGCAAGAGTTTAGATCAGCTAATCCCAGCATTGCTCAATTAGCTTTGAAAAATATTGGATCTTATATTGCTTGGATGGATATCTCACTTGTAGTCAATGATCAAGTAATGAATGTTTTATACGAATTGTTATCTGATCCAAATTTACGTATTCCTGCTTGTGAATGTTTGGCTGATATTATTAGTAAAGGCATGTTACCTGCGGATAAATTGAATATGCTTCAAATGTTGAATATTACCGATATCTTGAGTAGATTGGATTTGGTGAGATTTTTTTATTATAACTTTAAATTGATAAAACTAATATCGTTTTATTAGTCTGAACCAGAGTTTGTTGAATATGTAGCACGTTTGATTAACGCTTTGGGTACTGAGCTTTGTAAAATTTATGCAGAAACTTCTCTTCCAAATGAAGGAAAGCAAACAGCCTGGAATATGATTGAACAAGTTACTCCTTATTTATTGAAATTCTTAGCTAATGAATATGATGATACCTCCTCTGGTGTATTTCCTTTTGTAAATGACATGTTGTATATCGTAAGTAGTTATGCAATATTTATGTAAATCAATTTTCTGACATATTTTCCTCTAGTTCAAGAGACAAAAGAAACAAATGCAAGCATTCTCTCAAGGTCAGCATGAATTTTTGGCTTCTTTATTGAATGTTGTCATTGTTAAGTTAAGGTATGATGAGGATACTGAATGGAGTGATGATCAAGATGAACCCGAGGAAGAAGCCTTGTTCTTTGAAATGAGAAAGGTAAATACGCTTATTCTTATAATTAGAGTATGATATACTAATTTAATATACTAGAATTTACGCATTTTCGCAGAACATATTGCCATGATTAATGAAGAGTTGTATGTGGGCTATATTCACTCATTTGTCATGGACACTATAAATAAATATAAGGCTGGTACAGAGTTGAATTGGCGTGATGTTGAGTTATGCTTGTATGTACTTTATTGTTATGGCGAGGCTCTTTCAAAGGCTGCTATGGTTTTTGTTACTCCAAATGACACATTATCTCCTTTGGGTGAATTGGTTTCAGAAATGATTTCTTCAAGTAAATAGTGTTGCGTTTCTGCTGGTTTTTATTTTTTTATTTTTTTTTTTTTATTAATTCAATTTTTTGATAGATATCTCTGCTTATCCTCACCCTTCCTGTGCAATGCAATATTTCGAAAATATTACTCGTTATTATCAATTTTTCGAGCATCGTCCTGATCATCTTCCTCAAGCATTAGCTGCATTTGTTGATACAAGAGGTTTGCATCATCCTGTAAAACAAATTCGTACTAGATGTTGGTATTTGTTCCAACGTTTTGTAAAGAACTTGAAACCCAAGATGACTCCTTATGTTGAAAATGTTCTATCATCACTTGGAGATTTATTAAACATTCAAGCTGAACCCGTTGTTGAGACCAATACAATGGATGGTATGCCTATTCCTGCTGCATCTACTTTTGATAGTCAATTGTATTTGTTTGAAACTGTTGGTTTATTGATTTCAATGGAAGGTATTGATCCTATGAAGCAAACAGAATACCTTAAAATTGTATTAGAGCCTTTAGTCGAAGGTATCCAGAAATCTATGGCACAACCATTCTCAGAAGATGAATTGTTTTTACTTCAATTGCACCATTATATCATGGCTATTGGTAGTGTTGCCAAAGGTAAATCAAATTTATAGTTTTCATTTAAGCTGTTTATTAATACGAAAATCAATATTAGGGTTCCCTACTCTAGTCAAACCAGCAGATAGTTCACAACAACCTTGGACAGTTGTGTTTATTCAAGCTACAGAAATTATTTTGAGCGCTTTACAAAGCTACAACCAAATGGCTGTAATTCGTGATGCAGTTAGATATACATTTGCTCGTCTTATTACTTGTCTTGGAACTCAAGTGCTGCCTTATTTACCCTCACTTATTAATGGCCTTTTGACAGAATGTCAAGTAACAGAATTGGTTGACTTTTTGCCATTTATTGGCCTTATTGCCCACAAATATAAGCCTATGATTGAGCCTATTATGGATGAACTTTTACTACCTTTGGTTAGACGAGTCTTTGACTTTTTAAATACAACTCCTTCTGGAACTGATGAGGCCTTCTTGTTGTTAGATTTGCGCAAATCTTATTTGAACTTTGTATTGAGTATATTCAATGCTAATTTAGAAAAGGTTTTTGTTAGTGAACGCAACTTAGAATCATTAGAAACCATTTTACAAACATTCTTACATTTCGCAAAAGATAACTCGGATCCTACAACACAGAAGATGTCATTCGGTGTATTTTTAAAGACCGTAAACTCATGGGCTTCCAACACTACTGCTCAAGGTCCTACAGTTGCTGGATTCGATCAGTTTGTATATAATGAACTTTTACCTATCACATTCTCGGTTCCTATGAGTGCGGCTTTCAATTTAGCTGATGGACAATCTATCTTGGTATGTTTGATCAAAGTAATGCATTATATACATCATATTTATCAAATCCATTTGTAGGTATTTGGAGAGATGACTGGTATTCAAAAGGCCATGTGTATCAAACAAGGAACAGATTTCATTGAATATATGAAGGGTGTATTCCTTCCTTCTATTCAATGTCCCCCAGAAACAGCAGAAAGATATTGTCAGGCTGTGCAGCAGTACGAAGGTAGACAATTTAAAAAGTATTTCCAGGTAAGCTTTATTAAAATGTAAATCACAATTTTTCTCTAACGTTTCATTACAGTCTTTTATCTCTGAGGCAAAAAGTTAACTAATGCAAGTTATTTATATCTCATCCCCCCTTTTTAAATTGTGATTAAATGATAATAATAAAAAATAAAAAAAAAACTCTGTAATTTAGAATAATCCTTGGTGTTAATTAATGGTGATGAATATATGTCCATATTGAAAAAAAAAATAAGATAATTGATGCCGTATATTTTTTATTAATATTATTTTGACTGCAAAAGAGTTCGTAACATAATCTAATCTCTTACTTTGTAATCAGATTGCGTCTTCATGTCTAAACCTAATATTAGTGACTAGTACATTCCCAATTGAGTTAATAGATATTTTGTAATCTAAAAAGAAATAAATATTATAATTGCTCTTACTTCTATAAAAAGTGTAAAATAAAGAGATCAAGATCATACCTGAGAAGCTAAATATGAATCCAATTCTTGTTATTTTAATTTACTATACTCCATAGTTTTAAAAAAGATTCGAAAGGTTTGAGTTCATTGTTCCATTGCTTAAAATCGAAAATTTGCAGAAGTATATCTCAACGAAAAATCAAGTTACAAGACTGGTTTTAGATGGGATCTGCTTGTTTAAATATACTCTTTTGACATATTCGAGTATCAAAGAACTCAAAAATTTTCATATTTTGCGTCTTTTTTATACTTTTAGACATTTTGTATATTACCTACAATACTTTAAATACTCGTATTATAGTGCTCATTTTTATCTACTTATAGTAATTTAGTTTTTTTATTTATCTCAATTTTTGATGGAGAAACAAAAAAAAAAAAAAAAAAAAAAAATGCTGGTTCATCCATACATTTTTCATAAGCATTTATAGACCTTCATTTTTCTTTGGATCCAAAAAAAAAAATACGTAAATCATTTGATTTCTCTTCAAATAATAAAGCTACAGCTACAAACAATAGTTTGATCTGTAGTCAATTATGCAAGTTATTTTATGATAAAGTAAAAATCTAAACTTTTGACTAAAATAATAGAGAAAATGCTGAAAACCGTGAAATATTCACATCAGTTTTACAGTAAATTTTATTAAAAACTGCTAAAATTATATATCATTAAATGCAAAATACAAAGTTGTACATAAAACATTTAGTAGTCTAACTCAATCCACTATACACTTTGGTGTGTTTTCATGGTTAAATTTTTTTGATTGATTTTTGATCAGATTTGTTATTTAGATTTTCAAACTTATTGACATATATATTTACTGTAGGCTTGGAATAAGAATTTCATTTTCTCAATGAAAATCATTATTTATTTGCAAAGTAAAAATGAGCTGATATATTTTACAAAGGTCTATTATATACTTATTAAAAAAACCAGCTTTATTTTAGAATGACACTGACAGGATTCCTAAATTAACTGACTACATACCCCGATTGTGGACAATCAAGAAGGTAGCTGGAAGCTGTCCCACTAGTGAGAGCCATAAAGTCAAATGTGGATATGCTGCCACCCACACCCAGCCAATATGGTTTTATTAGTTGCAGTTGCTTAACTTGTTACCCTAACTCACATATTTCATATGCAAAGCCTATTTATCTTGGTTCAAACAGGCTTTTTTCTTTGTAATCTCAAAGATTATTTAATGAAACCATTATATATTGCACTTTTTATATAGTATTACGCTGTGCTTTTTCAATTTTGATTATTTTGAGCATGAGTCCATTCATAAAAAATAAATGTTTAAATTAAACAACTACCATCTAGAAATAACGCTTTATTCGTCCGAATATTATTCATAATTTGTACAAATTTACACTCCCGCTTTGTCTAGCTTTAATTTTGGTCTGTCTCAATATACAACTACAATCTTCCAAAATTCAATTGGAAATTATCCAAATATTTTCCTGAAATGTTTGAATTTGAAGTAGAAATACTATAGTGTTGTGATAATAATAAAGTAATAAGCTTAATACAGTTATAAGTTAAAAGATGATGTTTGTTAGATTTGATATTTTAGATCCAATATTTATACTATTATTATTACGTAACAAAAGAGTTGAACTTCTTCGACAATAGCAAAAATTTTGCGTTTAGGACTGATGTCTTGTGCAGAAATGTATACATTTAATAAATCTATAGCTAAAAATATATCTCAGCACACGACACAATTGTTTAAATTAGATCTCCTCTTTAAAAAAATCAGGGATCCAAAAAACGAGTGTTTCCAGCCGGGCTCGAACCGGCGATCTTCACTATGTGAAAGTGACGAGTTAAACCACTTCTCCATGAAAACCTCGATTGTTTTAAAACTTTTACAATTGTATTATTCATTTTTGCAAAATTTGAGTCACGTGATAAAGCACGTGAATTTATTGATTATAATTGGTTGGAAAATCTCTTTTTTTGGACAAAATGGCAATAGATAAGATGAAGATTTGATTTGCATTTTAAACCCAATCGTTTAAACGTATAAGCATAGCTAAAGTTTAGTTTTTTCAGTTCGTATACTCAAAAATTTTTATTAAATTAGTGGTTTATTCAAAATGCAAAATAAATTTGTATACCCTGATATGTCTGATCAGAAACAAGAAATCTCATTTGGATGACATTCAAAAAAGTGATTCACAGATCAAAATAATAGATATTCATTAAAACATTATCGGCTATTATTAAATTACATTTATTTGTCATGTATAAATCGTCCTATAATTATAAAGAGTTTTAGGTATTATTAAAAACTAAGTTAAAAATTACATTTTTCTTAATTGACATGAAAGCATCTCAATTATGACGGTTCTTGTGTATACATGACTCAAAAACCCCGCCCTATCTTATATTTTCTAGATAACAGGATCTCCCAATCTTTTCCTCTTGTTCTATTTGAATCTTTCACCACTTTCCTTACATTAAGTTAAATATGTCGGCTAATACAACAACACCGAACATGGATACAAGCTATGTTATAGACAGTGGCGATACAGGATGGGTGATGATTTGTACAATGCTTGTTTTCTTGATGGTAATTTGGAATACCTAATTCAATTCATTATTACACTTTTGACATTTTTCCTCCCAGTCACCTGCATTAGGGTTTTTTTATGCAGGCCTTGCTAGAGCTAAAAATGCTCTATCTCTTATGTATTTGACAGTTATGTCGGTTGCAGTTGTGTCTGTTCAAGTAAATATAAACATGGGGGATTTACATTTTCACATTTTAATTTTTTTTTCACCTGCTTATAGTGGTATTTGATTGGTTACTCACTCACATTTTCCGATACCGGATCATCTTTTATTGGCGATTCCAGTAAGGAAACAATAGCTATTTTATATTAGTTTTATTAAAGCATTTAGCATAGAAAACTTCTTATTGAGAGGCGTCGGTAGAACACCACAAATTCCTGGTCAAACAATCCCAGCATCTGCTTTTATGCTATTCCAATGCATGTTTGCTGCCATCACTCCAGGTAAACAAAAACCTTGTATTAATTCCAGATATAGTAACTAAAATTGAAGGCTCTAAATTTAGCATTAGCTTTTGGATCTGCCGCGGAACGAATGTCGGTAAGTCTTGAATATTTGCCATTTCCAATATAAAAAGAAAATCTTACAATTGCATTTATAGTTGGGTCCTGCAATCTTATTTATCTTTATTTGGACAACCTTAGTCTATGGTTTGTATTTACCCTATATAACAAATGCTATGTATTAACAAATATACTAGATATTATTACTAATTGGGTCTGGAGTGAAAAAGGCTGGCTTGCTGTTATGGGTGTTATGGATTATGCAGGGTATTTTAAGTTGGTTTAATTTTGTAAAATTAATAACTAATTTGTGATTTATTATCGTAGTGGTACACCTGTTCATATTTCAAGTGGTTTAGCAGCAGGTAAGTGTTTATAAATCATACATTCAATCAATAACTAATTATATTATTAAAGTTGCTTATGCTATGGTCGTTGGCAAACGTAGAGATTACCATGAAAATGTCAATGTTCCTCATAACGTTTCATTTGTCTTTTTGGGTTTAGCTCTCATGTGGTTCGGCTGGTTAGGCTTCAATGCTGGCAGTGCATTAGGCGCTAATGCTCGTAGTGTTCATTCACTTGTATGTACTCACTTATCAGCTTGTACAGCTGCTGTTGTTTGGGTATTAATGGATTATCAACATACTCGTAAATGGTCAATCATTGGTCTTTGTACTGGTGCAGTTGCTGGTTTAGCTACTATTACACCTGGATCAGGTTTTGTTAGTGAGGCCAGCTCTCTTGCTTTCGGTGCTCTTGGTTCTATCATCTCTAATATTATCATTCGCTATAAACATCGTCTTGGTTTTGATGATGCCCTTGATGTATTTGCTGTGCATTACATTGGTGGTTTAGTTGGTCTGGTACTTACAGGTATTTTCGCAGAGCAATGGGTAATTGCATTAGGTTTTCCTGAAGGTACACCATCGGATGCTATGCCTAAGGGAGGCTGGTTAGATGGCAATTGGATTCAGGTGCCTGTTCAACTGGCTGCTATTGGTAGCGTTTCGGCTTGGTCATTTGTTGTAACTTATATTATATTGGTTGTACTTAACAAAATACCTTCTCTTAAATTGAGATTAGCTGATGAAGACGAAATTATCGGCACCGATTGGGCAGAAATGGGTGAACGTGCATACGGTTATTTACCTGTGGATGAAGAGCATGCTCAAATACAGCAATTAGAGGAAGAAAATAGACGTCGTTTAGAAGAAGCAGAAGAAGAAGCTATCAGGCAAGGTTGTGAAATACAACTTGATGAACATGTTAATGGTACACTTGGAAATCAAAGCAGAAATTCAAGTGGCATTGATTTACATCTCAATACTGTGCCAAGTGGAACTAGCTCTGCTCATCGTAAAGGGTTTAAGCAAAATCTTCGGCATTTGATGATGGCTCGCAGTGCACTCAAAAATAAAAATAAGAATATTCCAGTGGGTGGTGCATTTGTAATCGAAGAGCCAGTTGTATTAAATTATGGACAAGATAAAAATTTTGGCGGTAGTAGTTTATCTAAAGAAATAGATTCATATACTCAAAAGAATACCCCTAACCAACAACAACAGCAAAAAGATGTGGAATTGACTGATTTAGCAAATCAAAAGAACTTTTTTTTGTATGATACAGATGAAGCTGGACCAAGCACAACAGTGAGTAGTGGACAAAATACACCAAACGTTGAATTTCATGATTCAGATACAGTACTCAATATTGAGCGTGTCAATAGTAAAAATAGCCCACCAAATGAAAAATAGACAAACAAAACGTTGTATAATAATAAATAAATATATATATATCAAAAACTAATTTACAAAATCTTCATAATCATCCATAACATTCATACCCTCTAAATCTAAATTTTGAGGATAAAGTGTGTTATCTAAACGAGTTTCAGGTTCATAAAGACAAGAATATTCTGGTTTATGATCAGGCATCATACCAGGTGTATAATTGTAATTGTATGTTTGCTCATGAAGTTCCCATACACCACGACGTAATAAAGGTCTATCATCAGATGGTTCAGTGAATGTTGCATCCTTGTCAACTGTTTCAGGTGTGCTCAAGGTAACACCATCTGTAGCAGTAACTTCGACATAAATAGTATAACTACGCATATCATTAACAATGCAACGCATCCAACCACGGATCTTTTGATTGGCATTAACAGCCAAAGGTTCTTTGAATAAGAAACGTACTTGTTGCCAATGAGTACGCTCGGCGCTTGGTCCAGTTGACATTTCAACAGTAGTACCTAAATCTTCTGGATTAGGCTTATCATAAGGTGGTGGTGCAAACACAAGATCAAACCATCCTGCAACACCGTGCATCAAGCCTGTATATTGAGCGGTCCAACTAAATGGAATTGTAATGTCTTGTAATTCTTTGATAGTGACAGTTGAGAAATCGACACCATAAGTATCAAATATAGAAGGTGTTGTGATTAAACTGCGAGGATCAAAATGTCCTACAACAGGCATGCCAAACATTTCATCGCGGGCGTCTTTGTAAAGTGAAGTCAAATCAATACCATAAAATGATTGCTGTTCCCTAAAGAAACAGTTACAATGTATTCCCCATTTCTTAATATTACTGCATTTGTGTGCTTACCAGAAACGAGCTTTACCCATTGTTTCACTCCATAAAGTTGCATCAGTAAATGGTGCAAGATAAATGTTACCCTTTGAGGGAAATAAGGCTCCTCCAGGCTTCAAGTAATGGTCTCTGGCATAAACGTAACTTTCCAACTATAAACTGATTAGAACAAAACAAAACAAAAACTTCTGTAATCTGATTAATATGAGTAATTTTACCATTCTTTCATGAAACAAAAGCACACCAATAGGCTCAGAAATGATTGTGTCAACTTTAGGTACAGATAAATCAGGTTCTTCGATCTTGGCTATTATCAAAACGATTAATATTTATCATGTAGTATGTCTTATCTGCATACCATTAACTACTTCAATTTTATCCTTTAAGAAAGCATTCTTTCCCTCATCAGCAGCCTTAACCAATTTTTGCATCTTTTTGGCCATTCCAGATGCCTCAACAGCATAAACTTTTTTGGCTCCAGCTTGAACTGCAAAATAAGAAAGGATACCGGAACCAGAACCTACATCCATAACGAGTTTATCTTTAAAAGATTTGGGTCCGTTTAATAGAATGGAAGAACGGTAAGTAGAGGTGCGTACAGTATCTTGTAGCATATTTTGCTAAATAGATATGTTAGTCATAGTCGCGTTAACTACACCACTTCACTTACTTGATGCTGAAGCTGAGCATAATATCCAAAGTATTGTGGATCTCTGTGTTCTACACCAGGAACGTTTGACATATTTTCGCGTCGACAGAAAGAACAAAAAATGGTCCAGTCTATCGTGTGCTGTATCATATATTGGGTTTTATTAAACTACCGCCTACAATTAAGTCAAAATTTTCATATCAAAAACGAATGTCATAAATGACAAGTGAAGGCTCTTTCATTTGAAGAACTATAGCACAGCGAGATTTAGATTATTTATCCTTGAACAATGTATGCAATTTCTCTTCATCATTACACTCGATGGAAATCAGTTACAAAATGGAACACATGTTCAAGACCAATCACATATTTTTCGATTTAATATCGCCCTGCTTGGTGATGGTTTCTTAAAACAACGAATAAAGCCAATGTTCAATTATAGAAGCATCTAATTCTAATATTTTTACTTTGGTATGTAATTACTTTAGCGCATGTGATAAAATTGATCATCAGCCTTAAAAAAAAATCTTGAAACCAACGATTTTCTTGCATCGTTACGCTTTTTTGATGGAAACAATTTTATTCAAATTATCAAACGATATAGAAACACCATAAATTATTCAAGCAACTTGAACACGCCACATAATCTTAAGAAACGTAAAGCATTCAATTTTTCAATCATTAGTATCTTTACTATTAATAAAGTTATTTCAGATTAGAATATACCAAATCAAAACTAAAGTTTGATAAGATGATTTACATCAACTTTAAAAGTTATACAGAAATTTTACATTTGTTATGTCCAAATGTAAAAACTGTCTAAAAACCAGCCTTCTTAACTGCCGAATAAAAATCTTTAGTATTTTTCAATTTATAGTTCTTAACATGATGAAATGCGTAAAGCATTTGCAAAATTTTACTTCGTCTAGCTCCGTTTTTTGATGAAGGAATGACAGATGATATTTACAACTAAAGATATCAGCTAGATAATCGTTTATTTTTGTCAATCAAAAATAGAACATAGAAACTTTTATCTGCTTTATTTCGGATACCGCAATTTGTATCAAATATGCACATTATTATTTTGCTATATTTTTGTTCGACTATTGATACAAAAAAAAAAACCAGAAAAAAAACTAAATTAACGGGTTATTTTTAATTAGGAATGGCTTGCTAAGCCATTAACACCATTTAGAAAGTGTAGGCGTTTGATCCTACGATTCAATCCACAAATTTTTGGGATGCTAAAAGTTTAATTTTGAATAATGTTACGTCGGTACATATTTTGAAGTCTAATATTTGAAGAACTTCATCAACGCTATATATACAGTACTTAGAAAGGGTACACTCTATATACTAAAATGGATTTTGTATTTTTTTTTGTAAATACCTGCTTGAGCAAAATTTGAATTTTCATAGCTTTCAAACTTCAATGTCAAAAACTTGTTCTATTTTCTATAACTAACCTTATAATAACCACTTTTTATACACACCCTAAACGCTGTTAAATAGATATGAGTTAGTTATGTTATGCTACTTAACTTTAGATTTATTTGACTGTCTCACGAAAGTTTCAAAAGTACGTAAAATTCACTGCTTTGTTCTTAAAACCGAGTCTCACTTTTCATCCCTGATTTACTTTTTTTCCCAAACATTAGCACCAAGAAAAAATTATATGTCAATGTACCTGAGATGTCCAAATTTAATCCCAAAACAAGTATCCTATTTTTTGCAGTTCGTATAATGCTTTTCATTGCTAATGTTTCAGATTTTACATGTATTTTACATTTTACTAATAAGAATTAAAAGCTTTGAGCCATCATATCTCCACGAAAAATTAAGTTATGCTAGTATCTTTTAATAATAAAAGTTACTTTTTTTAAAGCTCTCTACAACATGTTAAAGTATGAAAAAGTTTTGAGCACTTTTTTTTTTTTTTTTCCCTTTTTGACATTTTTTGTAGTAGATTTCAAAATATTTATCAAATTGAGTAGTAATTTTTTTTTTCATCTTATAGGACTTAGTAGACTATGTTAGCTCCATTTTAGTTCTTTAAAAAATATTAATTTTTCATGGAGATATTCTCAAAATACTTAAAAAAAGAATATTCTTGATTTAGCCACCAAAAAAGTCGAGTATACTCTCCTTTCAAAATTTGAATTTGAAAAAAAAAATAACAAATATCCTGTTTTCTCTACGAAAAATGTAGCTAAAAGGCTCGTCAATAGCTTAATTGATAGATAATTTTTTTACGCATTATTTCAAATGTTTAATTTTGAAACATGGTTATAAAAAGCGGTTCGTATTCTCAAAAAACATTTAGAATTTTAACTGCATTTTACGCAACAGCTAATGTGAAACATTTGTTCAAATTTTATTTAATCAAATACAAAATTTTAAGCTGTACAAAAACCATTTAATACGCTGTCTTAGCTTAGCTTGCAGTTCACGAGTTATTGAACAATTTTGTTTTTTGGATCGTTTTTGGATCAATTTGATCAAATCGATTTTGGGACTCAGTCAGTATAGGTTTTAAGCTGTAATGTGAGCTATGATTTTGATTTTCTCGACAAAAAATTAATATTTTTTGACGAAACAAAAACGGGAGGGTAGCTCCCAATAGGATATACTTTGTAAAAGCAAAAAATTAGCCTTTTAATTTTGAGGCTTAATTTTTTCAATCAATTTTAGATCAGTTGAGTCAATGATAAGCCAGTGCGCCTATATTTTAGTATTAGCTACTCTATTTTTGAACATATATTAATGGTTTGTAGAGGAGGGGTGCATGCATGCTAAATATTGGAAATGATTAGACCCGATATTGAGCGAAAAAGTTGGAAAACTATCTAAAATCTACTTTTTACAGCTGTAAAAAAACTGAAAAAAGCCCCTACTATCTCGCTGACTTTAGTTCAAGGTATAAAAGTAAATACACATCTCTGATACTATAATATATAATATATAAGGACTAACTTTATAACCTACTGTGTGTTGATAAAATTGCATTTATACCTTGCTGCATCCTCCTATATTGAGAATTGTGGAATATGTACATGTTTATCCACTATAGATTTCCATTATATATGATTCTCACTTAAAATGCCGTTGGTATGAATAGATATCAAACTACCGAAGTTATATATGCTAATTTATACTAATATAAACTTTCTACCGAACTTTGATCCTAACAATTTATACTAAAGACCAATTAACCTAATGTGCATTTAATTATACCATTATCATCAAGGACCCACGAACTCTATAAATATATCGACTGGATACTATCAAGGAATGTATCTACAAGAGATATTATTGGCTACATATGGATATAGGACGATTAAATAATCTCTCTGGTAAAAACTATATAAAGAGGACATTTATTTATCACAATAAGGCCTTAGCTAAAATTTAACTTGATAATAAAACCCTACACTTATCTAGTTGAATTCTTATTGTTTTTTTTATAATTTTTTCCGTGAATATCTAAGGATATTCCACAAGAATAATGAAAACGCACTTGCTAAGAATATTAATTTAAGTAAACTACCATTCTACAAAAATATTGTCGTAATTATGCACTATACCACTATACCTACTATCCCTAATATTAACTTTTGCGAGCCATTGTGAATTCGATAAATTTGAACAACAGGTTGGTTACCTGCCCTTTTTTTTACCTACAGTCGAACCTCAATTTAGGATCCCTCGATATAACGGAAACCTTGATATAAAGGAGGCTTTTTTTGTTTAGAACATAGACTGCGTCGGGTGCATCTAGATCATATAACATCATCAATAATAGAAGTTCTCAAATAAGTATTAGCTGGTTATAATCCTTAGAGTGAGAAGAATGAGATTATAATGAATAATGATGCATTGTACCTTTATTACAGTTAGTTATGTTAAATGAAGGCTATGATGAAATCGTGTAGCACGAATGTGTTGGATGATCCAATCACGAATCTGTCCTTGAAATTCGAGTTGCGTTATTTAATTGAACGAAAAGAAGATCTATTCTCTAAATTTAGTCAAGCATGAATATTATAGATACTTAGCTTGGTGCAATGTTATTACTGTCAGAACTGGTTTGGCCAATCTGTTATAGAATCTGTTACTGATTCCACATTTCCAAAAAACTATAAATACCCTATTTCTTAATACTTGTTAAAAAGTTTATCATCTTTTTTGATACAAAATATACTCAATAAATATATCTAGTTTTAACTTTATTTTCTAGTATCTTTATTCTGTATATATAAACATTTGTATCCACCGAAGACTGGTGGACAAATTTTACAGCTTAAAACCCCTTATTTCGAATTAATATTTAAGGGAACTTTTTTTCCACATGTCCCTTATTCTCTTATAATATTATTGGCCCCAAAATTAAAAAAAGAACAGTTTTAGGTATAAGCTTTTTTTACTAGATGTAAATACTGAAAATGTTTTTTAATCTTTTGAGAAAAATCCCATTATTTAATGTAATTTGATTGCATTTGCATTGTGGTACTTTTTTTTATATGGTAAGTAGAAATCTAACATATCCTTAAGTATTTTGAAATTCTCATTATTTGTAGCAACAACAAAGTTTGAAGTAACATAACAACATAACCTAAACTTGCTAGGATTTTTCTTCGTTTACAGTAATAACATCGTTTGTTTCTTCCGTATCGTCAATTTCATCATTACCATCATGGATTAAGACTGTGGTGTCATTATCAAAGATAAATTCATTTCTTTCTCAAAATTGAAGTTGATCTGTGTTTTAAATTTGATTTAAGGGAGGCCTTCGATATAAGGGGCTTTTTAAAAGAAACCACGGGCGCCCTTAAATTGAGGTTCTTCGACTGTAGTAACTGTGCTGAACTATGTAGTATTTCCCCACATAACGAATTAAAAGCCATCTCATTTGAAACCATGCCATGCAATCCAAATAAGAGATTATGAATATATTATAAATTATAAACAATCAAGGGTATCCTAAAATATCAAAGATACTAAGGGTATTCATAATGTGTTGTATCATAAGTAAAAAAACCTAAAATACATGCGAATCAAATAGAACAAGTAAGAGCTGTTCTGAACGCATGCTTGATAATCTGTTGTCAAAAACAAATTAAAAAGCCGTTCGGGATTAAGTAAATCAAGAACCCAACAACTCAACAAAATATTCAAAATTACGGAATAACTGACAGTTGATAAAACAACTGCCAAATAGTATAATAGATAACCAAATAGTATAAATAGAGAAGTAGAAATAGCATTTTGTTGTAGATTATCCATAATTAAATAAAGAAGGATTTAAACAGTATCTCTTTTAAGCTTTTTCTATAAAATTAACCCCTTTTTACTGCAATAACGATTAACTTGCGTAAATCTATATCGAAAATACAATTTAATGGTATGTCAAAAGTGGACTAATTTAACTTTACATTGATTAACTTTTCGTTCAATATCTGAGATACTCTCATATGAGCGCATCGATGGCCTTATGTGCTTATGAGCCTATTGATCATCTTATTTGAGCACATCCATGTGCTCTGAGAGTATACACACCACGACGAAAATAATGTGCGATTTCTGGTTTTTTCCGCACATTTGTGCGAAAAATAGATAAAAAGTGGAGAAAAAATGTGCAGCAGCTGCACATATGTGGCGAGAATGTGGCAAAATTTACCATGTTTTTCCTCGCTGAATTTTTGAAAAACATGAATATGCAGAAAATAGCCATATATGTGGCATAAATGTGCGAAATTTATACACCTTTACAATTATTAGTATTTCGCGCGCAAAATCATGTAAAATCTCAATAGCCTCCAATTTCCCCATGGAAATCAATTACTGAAATTACAACTCTGCGTTTCCTGTATATCTCATAAGGTATTTTTGCAACAGCCTGCGAAAGATACGCAATGAAATTATCACCTTCAATAATAAAATTAGCCTGTTTGGTTGTATGCTTTTTGATTTTGTAAACAAAATAGCTGTGATGAAGGCACATTATAATCTCTGTTTTATCTGATAACAAATAAAGAGAAACTCAATATGAAATAAACAATTACTGTTATAGAAATTTGAATTATCACCGATATACAGTGACTCCCAAAACTGTCCCAGTGTTTGCTAGTTTTGAGTTTAGCATGATTTTTAAGTACTACAAATATATTTATATTGAGACAAATTCTATGTATCTCGGAAGATTAAATTGTTTTCT
>JAEPRC010000684.1:0-23886 GCA_016758945.1 Mucor plumbeus
CTTTGAAGGGATTTTTTGATACAATCTTTAGAGTAACGTCGTAAAAAGTATTATAACATTTGTTTTTCTTTAATACTATACTAACTGTATCTAACATAGTAGTGTATTTTTAATTTTACGTATATATTTTAGGGCAACAAAATCTGCAAATTGCATATTATTTTTAAACCTTAAGCCAAAAAATTTGGGCGTTACAGTAACAGTATTTTGTTATGTGAGTACTTGTAGGCTCGCTATAGCTGAATAACAAGATGCTTAGGCTCTATCTAACACAATTGCCGTAGCTTTTACTTTGTAAAAAGTAATGTGTTCTTTTAATACTATACGGTTTACTTTGATTTTTAATATGGCCAATTATGCTTTAAAATAATTACCTTGTACATAAAAAAGGCATTTAAAGAGTTCTTTCTTTCCCAGTATTTACTTTTATTTTGATTATTATTATAATAAAATATTATAGTTTTTGATTTTTCACATTTTTGTTAATGCATTACCATTACAATTATGGTAACAACTACAACAATAGATTTATTCGAGATAAAATAAACATATTTAATTCAAACAGATTGTTGTATTCCACCAAGTACCATATTCTATCGCCTTCTATAACCAATCAACAGATTATACAATAATCCATTGATTACTATTTAGAATATGAAAGAACAAGTCTAGAATCGGATATAAGAAACGCCTAGTTTATTATTTCTCAATCAATTAACCGAAAGGCTCGGACCACTTAAATCATGACACCATACTCTTTAATCTTAGCGGTTAACCAATGACGTAGCTGTTAAAATATATCAAATCACAATCCAGGCACAACAAGTGCAGCGTTGAAACAAGGAAACTTACAAGCTCTGCAAGCACGGCTTAATTATGATTGATTAACATAAATCCATGAATTACTCTCAAACGGACCTAATAGTTCAATACCGCTCTTAATTGTATCTCAGGAACTCAATACTAAATTATTGATTTATCAAGACATGTAATGCTACGGGAAAAAAGGTGTAAAATGAGGTATATACTACAAATTTTCTGCAAAAACTACTATAAAATTTGCTGCAAAAATTGTTTTATATTAAGATTATATTGAGAAGATAAAACTTTATAATAATTTTACATAAAAAAATAAATAACTGCAAATGTTAAAGTTACCATTTTTGCATTTTTTCCCATACATAGTGTATGAAATAAATTTAACAAAAGAAGTACCGTTTATTAAGATGGATTGAATAGGGCTTTATATAGTTATTGGATATTTGTGATAAGATCTAATGGACAGGAATCCATTAGAAATAATAACATAAATGATTATTAATTGATAAATGTGCAGGTACGTACTATTTTATGTTTCAGTGATAGTATTGCTATAAGCTATGCTTCATTGTTAGTTCCTGATAGAAAGAAACCAGTTACTACGGAACAATGGAACATCCTAGATCTGTCAAAGGTTTTCTAATTTGGGAATGTTGTAATTTTGATAGATCAATTATCATAAAAGGCAATACTTTTATATCAAAATAAACCTTATATTGTTTTTATTGTACAGCTGAAGAAATGATTACTTACACATTCTTTTAATTGCTCTTTTTTTTTAAAAAAAATTTAATGGCAAATCCGATCATTATACAACATTTAGTATATATATTTCAACATTGACTATTATATTAACTGACATACTTTTTACATTCATGACATAGACTCATTAAGTTCTGTCGTATCAATTTAGTTTTTATCAAAATATTGATTTTTCATGGTGCTATCCTCAAAATTGCGTAAAAAGAAAATATCCTCAGTTTTTCTCCAAAAAAAGATCAGCATACCCCCATTCCAAATTCTGAATTTATAAAAAAAAAGTTGACAAAAATGCCGTTTTCTATACAAAAAACGTCGCTAAAAATTTTATCGATAGCTAGGTTAATAGATAATTATGTTGCTCATGATGTCAGTTACTAAAATTTATTCCAAGACTATAAAAGTTTCCGTGTATCTTTAAAAAATCTTCAAAATTTTAATCACATTTTAGGCAAAATTTAATCTGAAACATTTGTTCAAATTTTATTTAGATGAATGCAAAATTTAAAACTGTACAAAAAACGTTTCATGTTATAGTTCAATTTACTTTAAAATTCATGACCCATTAGACAATTTTGTTTTTTGATCATTTTTTGATCATTTTTTGATCGATTTGTCAAATCGATTTCGGATCTCAGTTGCTATAGCTTTTTAGCTGTAATGTGAACTGTTATTTTAATTGTTTTGATGAAAAATCAATGTTTTGCTGAAACGAAAAATGCAGAATAATTCCCAATTGGTTCTGCCTTGTGAATATAAAAATCAATATATCAATCAATTTTATATCAATTTTGGTCAATGTTGGGCCAGTGTGTCTATATTTTGGTATTAACTCCTCTTCTATTTTTGGACAGATATTAATGATTTATCGAAGGGAGGCACATCCTTTTCAAATTTTAAACATTGTTTAAGTTTAGTTATTTGTGAGAAAATTTTATTTATAGAAAGAATATAATGAAGATCAATAACATTTATTACGGAGAACGTAGGCTTTATTATTAGAAAAACTATTTGTAAAATAGCTTCTAAGTCATGGTTTAAAAGACTATTTATAACAACTGCATTTCAATATGAGTTAGAAATGAAATTGGCTCTAATAAAATGGCAGTTTATACCCTCGAAAACCGACATAAATTACTCTAAAAGCAAATAAATACTAGAAAAATACCAGAAAATTGTAGAACTTGTTTTTTAAACGAGTTGCTTTATAAAAGGACCAGGAAATAACTAAAAAAAAATGTAGTCAATGTTACCTGTTGGATGTTTTTAGTTGAGAATTACTTGCATACACGATGTGTATATTTTTTATTGCACACTCGTATATATATAGTTGTAAGTCTTTATCAAAACTATTACGTTTTCAAGCTTTCAACTCTAGGTAAGGGGTGTAGTGTCCAATAAAGAAGAACAATATTTTTCGCTTATAGATATGTCATTAAATTTTGGAGAAAAAATCCTTTGTAAACAGACATTACCAAGGCAATTCATAGTACAAATAATATTTTCTCAAGGCTTTTGTGTATATTTTATTTGAATTATATCAAAAGAATACTATTCAACTTCTGCTTTAGCAAGTTCAGGTGATGTAGATGAACATGTTGACAGTGTAGGTGAATTGGTTCTTGGTGAGGCATCCGTCTGTTTTTTAGCTTCCAATTCAGATGTAATCTCTGCTGCTGCTGCTGCTGCTGCTGCTGCTGCTGTTGGTGCGTCTGCTTTGTTCTCTTTATTGCTGTTGCTGAGAAGTAGACATTTTTCTAATAAATTTAAATAACGTTCTTCATTCACTTGACTCTTTGTACACGCTTTTTCGCAAATATTAACAAATTTCATATTCATCTCATGCATTGATTCAACATTAGCTTTCATCATTTCAATTTGAGTATTTTGTTTATCTAATGTCTTTTCCATAAATACACGTTGTGTTTCTAAAAGTTCCATATTAAGATCTGAAATACGAGGCCGTTTAGATGATGCTCCTGATGTTGGTAAAGGAGTAGGAGTGGTAGTTCTATAAGATGATTCGCCGTCATCTTCATTTTCTCTACGTTTACGTTTATGGATACAATTTTCAGGAACAGGAACATGATTTAAATAACTATCCATGTATTGAAAATGATTCCAGTAAGAGACAGAAGGCAATGGTTGCTGTAATCCTTGAGGACGAGGCATAATTAAAAATGCTCTTTCAGCATTGTATTTTGCCATCAGTTTTCCCCATTTCCTAATTAGTGCATGCTTGCTACGATTATCCGCTGTAATGGCATTGTATTCAGATGTTAATGCAGCCCAAGCAGCATTGTATTTATCAACATCCATACTTGTGACCCCATTATAATGCTTACGATGCAATTGAATCAAAACTGCTATATTGGCTTCAGACCAAACTCTATCAAACCCAGCAACATCATAAGCGCTAGGAAAACTTGGTTGCGTTATAACTTGTGGGTGCATAGGTTGTTGTTGGGGTTGTATCACTTGTTGTGGTTGTGATGGTCTTGGTTGAACGGGTATGGGTGCAGATTGCTGATGTTGATGTTGAAACTGTTGTTGTTGGGGAGGAGATGAGGCTGCTTGCTGTTTAGACGATGATGTAGATGCACGATTGGTATTAGTAGGTTTAGCGCGCGTATCAATGACAGATTGTGAAGATGCATAAGGTTTAATCGCAATAACTTTTGATTTTGGAGATGCATTTACTATTTGTATATCAGATTTGTTATCTTTTCTGTTCGTTGTTTGTTCCTTGTTGACTACAGTAGGATGTGACAAAGTAGTAGATTCAGGAGTGGCATTTGTTGAAGATGTACTCGAAGAAGATGGTGTCGGCGTACGCTTACTTACATTTACCATTCTTGCGCCATTGAATGTTTGCGGGACAAATATACTGTTATTGTTCGCCATTGATAAGGTTAAATAATAATAAAAAAAGCGACCAACATGTAATACTCAAGGGGAGAAGACGCTCTTTTGATATTATACCATATCACCTCTGTTGATTCGCTCTCTGGATGAAGTTCATTAGAGTGACGTACATTTATCAATTAGATTACCAAGAGCGCGCGTAGATTTTGAACGAATGAAAGAGAATTTTTTTTCATAAAAAGATCTTTGACCTTCACTCCCCTTCTTTCTCTTTGACAGCTTTGTAAGAGTAAAACTATAAAAAAATAGAAAGATGTAAGTTTTCACCAGATAAATCAATAGAATTAAAACCAAATTTACTTACGAAATTGCTTTCAAATGTTGATTTAAATAGGTCTTCCTCTGCCCTGAAAATGATCAATCCCAACTCGGATGTTGCTAGACGTGGTCAAGCACTCCAGCTTAACATTACTGCTGCAATCGGTTTACAAGATGTTTTAAAATCTAACTTGGGTCCAAGAGGAACTATCAAAATGTAAGTGTATAAATCTCGAGAAATCAAATCAAATAAGCGCGTTCACTGTCATTATTTATCGTGTTGATTCATGTATTAAACTTACTTGCTTTTTTATATGCTAGGCTAGTCGATGGTGCTGGTGGTATTAAACTTACCAAGGATGGCAAAGTTTTATTGAGTGAAATGGTAATTACCTGAGGTTCACATATTTATATGGATATTTAACATGCTTATTATTTAGCAAATTCAACATCCTACTGCTGCAATGATCGCAAAAGCAGCTACTGCTCAAGATGAAATTACTGGTGATGGTACTACATCTATTGTTTTATTAGTTGGTGAACTCTTAAAACAAGCCGAGCGTTATATTTCTGAAGGTCTTCATCCTCGTGTTATCACTGAAGGTTATGACCTTGCCAAAAAGGAATCTCTCAAGGTAAAATACAAATGTAGAAATTAATAATCTAGATATTAACGCAATATGTTTAGTTTTTGGAAGACTTTAAGACTACCGACACTGAAATTGATCGTGAGTTACTTGTATCAGTTGCTCGTACATCTCTTCGCACCAAAGTTCATCGCGCTTTAGCTGATGCTTTAACTGAAGCTGTTGTTGATGCAGTTTTAGCTATTCGTCGTGAAGGTGAACCTATCGACCTTCACATGGTGGAAATCATGAAAATGCAACATCGTTCAGAAACCGAATCTAAATTGGTTCGTGGTCTTGTTATGGATCACGGTGCCCGTCATCCTGATATGCCCAAGAAGATCAAGGATGCCTTTGTTTTAACTTTAAATGTTAGTTTGGAATACGAAAAATCCGAAATTAATTCTGGTTTCTTCTACTCTACCCCTGAGCAACGTGATAAGTTGATTGAAAGTGAACGTAAACATGTTGACGATAAGGTTCGTCGTTTAATTGAATTCAAAAATGAAGTTTGCAGTGGTGAAAATGCTGGTAATGGATTTGTTATCATTAATCAAAAGGGCATTGATCCCCTTTCTCTTGATATCTTGGCCAAGAATGGTATTTTAGCTCTTCGTAGAGCCAAGAGAAGAAATATGGAACGTCTTCAATTAGTTTGTGGTGGTATTGCTCAAAACTCTGTTGATGATTTAACTCCTGAAGTTCTTGGTTATGCTGGTAATGTTTACGAGCAAGTCTTGGGTGAAGATAAATATACTTTTATCGAGGATGTCAAAGATCCTTACAGTGTTACCATTTTGATCAAGGGTCCTAACCCTCATACCATTGCTCAAATCAACGATGCTGTTCGTGATGGCCTTCGTGCTGTTAAGAATGCAATTGAAGACAAATCTGTTGTTGCAGGTGCAGGAGCTTTTGAAGTTGCTCTTTCTCAACATTTAGTTCAATATAAAAAGGAAGTCAAGGGTCGCGCCAAGATGGGTGTACAAGCTTTTGCTGATGCCATGATGGTTATTCCTAAGGTTCTTGCACAAAATGCTGGTTTTGACGCACAAGATGTAATTGTTGCTTTACAAGACGATCATATGGATGGCCACATTGTTGGTATTGACTTGAAGACTGGTGAAACTATGGACCCTAAACTTGAAGGTGTTTGGAATAATTATCGTGTACATCGTCATATGCTTCATTCGTGTTCTGTTATTGCAAGTAATCTTTTATTAGTCGATGAAATGATGCGTGCTGGTAGAACTTCATTAAAGGGACCTCAACTTGGAGAGTAAAACAAAAATTATATATATATAAAATAAAAATTGTGTAGTAGTGCTTTATTATTAATAGATCAATTCTGAAAAATAACTATGATTTAAAGCATCATTTGCTGATATTCTTAATTGAGGTTGGTATTGCAACATGCGATTTAATAAATCTATTCCAGCTGCATCAATGTTAGGTAAAGTTTGGCCAATATTTTGATGAGGAAAAATATCTTGAGGTTGAGGTTGCTTATATTCTGATAATTGAGTTACACCTGGCCAAGTTTGTTCAGTAGGAGTACCCATCATACGGAAAATCTTTTGTAATTGATCGACATTTGTTGTTCCTGGAAATAAAGGTCTTCCTGTATACATTTCAGCCATAATACACCCAGCTGCCCATATATCAATTGATGTCGAATATGTACGTGAACCTAATAATACATCAGGCGCTCTATACCAAAGCGTAACAACTTCATTTGAAAATGTATTGACAGGTATACCAAATGCTCTCGCTAATCCAAAATCACCCAACTTCAATTCGCCATGCTTATTAATTAACAGATTTTGTGGTTTCAAATCACGATGTAAAACTCGATTTTCATGGCAATAAGCGATACCCTTCAATAATTGATACATAAATGATTTTATAGTCGATGTACCAAGGGTACCATGAGTTGCTTTAGCATTGGCATCCATAAATTTTTTGAGATCTTGGTCCATAAATTCAAAAACTAACATGAGTTTGCTTTCAGTATGAATAACATCAATTAATCGAAGAATATTTGGGTGTTTGAGTTCTTTCATGAGGGATATCTCACGAATAGCTGTTGAAGGAGCACCTTCTTCTGCATCTAAGTGGATTTCTTTCAAAGCAACAATTTCACCAGTTACTCTACTTTTTCCTTTAAAAACTGTTGCATAGGTTCCTTCACCCAGTTTCTCTTGCCTCATGTATCTTGCTTCAGGATTAATACCATTTTGTGCCATTTTTATCAATTTACTTCGGGGCAGTATGTTGTCTCGGTAGGGAAAAAAGTTGTCAGCGATTAATCAGGCTGATGCCTCTATATTTATTAGAGAAGAATAAAGAAAAAGAAACAAAGAACGAATAGTAATGCTGATATTTAAAAGATTGAAAATTGCCAAAAAGGTGCTTTCCGCGGCGGCTTAATTGTGCTTACTACTGTATACATTACATAATCAAAATGTACGCATTTATGTTCTTGTATAAATCGTTTATTCTTTATAAACTCACTTTACGTACGTATTAAGTATGGGTTTAAATGGGCTTTAATTTAGGATAATTATATATGTAAAAAAGAAGAAAAAAAAGAGAATACGATTGGAGATTTGTACCATATTATATACATAAAAAAAAAAAAAAAACGCATTTAAGGGTATTCTAATTTTTAATAGGGTCTTCTTTCTGCTACAATTTTCTCTCTAACAGCAACAATATTTTGCTTAACCCAATGATCCTTTTCTCTAAGCTCTTGCTCTTCCCTTCTCAGTCTTGCTATTTCTTCTTTGAGCTGTTGCTCGCGAGTTAAAAGAGTAGCGGTTGAAGAATCTTTTCTCATACCTCTTCCGACCTTTTGAGAATCATCCATGATACGATTAGGCGACATTTTTGATCTATGATAAGACATTGAATCTGCCATTTTGATTGATTATTCAAAAGAAAAAGAAAAGAAGGGAAGAAAGAAATGGGTTGAAAAGAGCTAACGTAATGTATAGCTTGTTTATATATAGAAAATTATTAGTCCCCCTTTCTTCTTTGTCTTTGTCTTCATTACCATCTTCAAAACTAAAATATATAGCACCCCTTTCTTTCTTCCAAGTTTCTCTTTATATAAACAAGATTCAAGTACCCCTTGTTATTATGATGAGTCTTCTCCTTTTTGTGAATAATAATAATAGTAATAATAATAATAATAATAATAATAATAATAATAATAATAATAATAACAATAATATATTTTAATAGATATAAGTTATTTTAAGTGGTTTACGAGATTAATGCTAAAAGCCAAAAGCTTTTTTATACAAATAATCTTGCATATTAGACCTGAATATGTATATATACAAGTGTACATGCTGGTTTCAAAGGATAGAAATCTTTCTTTGAAAATTGTGTTTTATTACAACTAATATATAATCAGTTTTATATAATGTGGGCTTTACATTGATCCAAATAATTATTGAGAATTAACCAGCATGATAATGTTGATACCATGCGTACCAATTGAGACCAGATGTATATTTACAGCCTAGATCCTTGTTTATTATTCTTTTCTTGGCTTTATTACCATTAAAACATAACAGGAGCGTATTATCGAGCTTAATTGCATATGTGTTTGCCTAATTCTCAATTATAGATATTTAGTACAAATGTAGATAATAGATTACTTGGTTTCTATTAAAAGAGCGCCAAATTTCAGTTGAAAATTAACTTACTTATGTATGGAGTACTAGGAACAGATCCATTTGAACCGAATCCTGCCCAAATGGTTGGTGAATTAGCAAAACAAATGCACGATACACATTATACGAGATGCATAATGATTATCATATATCGGAGGTGTGTTAAAAGTAATCCTATATTATTGGCAAAAACCCTGAACTCTTGCATATGCCCTTCAATATTTTTAGATTGGCCATACATATCATAATAGAGGGTGAGGAAACCATTGCTTTTAAGAGACCATATATCATTTCTACAGCCGTTATTTTTTTACTGGGGGAAGGAAAACTGATCAAAGGTCATCAAACGAGCGCTTGCTTTGAACATAATTACATGCATGCCCATGAACTAGTAACCTAATGCACTTTTGTCATTAATATATAGAAAAATGTATAAAAGTATAGATAATTATACAATGATTTATGGTTTACAACAGTTTTATGAATTGCAATTTTAAATTGAATGTAGTTATACTTTTTAATAAGTTTTAGCTTTTAAAATAAGGAATAAACAACTTTTTTTCAGTTATGAACAAAAGACAACATTATATTTATGCCTTATATTTAGTATAATATCATGTCAAAATAGTAAGTATAAATGTTTTCATAAATAACTGTACGCGTATTACGAGTCTATTTGGGCCTGTATTTATAGAGGGCTGATATGTTTTCTGTTTTTAGCAAGTATAAGACGCAGCAAAGTACCAAAAGGTTTTTTAATTTTTTTATATACAATATTTTATGGAAGCTGATATCTGAAATACTTGCAATAGCTATTTATACATACGTGTATATGATGTTATAGCTTACTTGGATTAGTATTCATATAGGGTGTATTTTTAATTGTTTTTTTTTTCAATAAAAAGTGTAGTAGTAAGTTATAGGTACAATGTAATGATTCACATTACATGACAGTGTTACGGGGATAAAATTGATGAGATATTTTGTAGAAATATGGATGAATTGAGAATGAAATTGATTTGAAGTTTAGTTTAGTTTTGACCTATTCAATGAAATGTTGCAACTGCAAAAATTGAATTGATTATTATTATTTAGAACAGATAAAGAAAAGAGATTAATTAGAGTGACAAAAAAAATTAGCTATTTATGTGAGTGGGGAGGTTAGGTTACTGTATTGTTTGATCTGCGGATTTAGAATTGGCACAACAGCATATAAGTTGCATGAATTAGTTTCAGTTGGAAAAGATACATATAAATACTTGGATGTCAAAACAGATATAGAACTTTAGTGAAAATATCTGTTCTCAAACATCCCATTCACATTCATATTATATTATCTTTTACTCAAATAAATCATAATAAATCACAATCACAATTATTATAAATAATTATTGTCTTCATATTATTTACTTTTAATATATAGTAAGTATAGACCACATAATAATTGTAACAGTTAGAGTAACACCAAACACTACCTCTTAGTATATCATTCTTACCAATCACTACTCCATTGGCTTTAAGATAATTGTACTTCTTACATACAGTTTGGCAATGTTTTTTTTTTTTTTTTTTTTTTTTTTTGATACACAGTAGATTTGACAGTTGCCCTTCAATATTATTGTGTACAAGATGTTTAACTACTCTCTTATAAAGTTGGAAGCCATTTGTGTTGAAATTTAGCAAGATAGGATTTTTGTTGTCAATTTTTTACGACTGTAAAATATAGGTTTTAGATGGTTTTCAAACAGTTTTCAAATTTTTCGATATAATATTGTGTTGAATTACGTAAAATATTTAAAGTGAATGTACCTCTCTTCGATAGATTGTTGGCATCTGTTCAAAAATAGGAGTGTCAGTACCAAAATGTATGTAATAAATTATAAAATCAAGGGGCTGTCAATTGGGGTATATAATATGTAAATTATAAAATTGACTTTGATTCTATGATTTGGGGGGAAGAGGTTGGTGTTACTAATTGTAATTGCTATTACTACTATACGATTGATGCCTATGATTGGATTATATTGGATTATATAACAAGTGGTTATAAGTAGCAATAATAATTGAGTAATAAAATATATTTATTTGGAATGGTGGGGTTATAAATGTATAAGGGGAAGGAAGAAACAGATAAATTTACTAATGTTCATTTAGTCTGCATGGATTATCGATATTTATATGAGTTCAAGGTTAATTATGTGATATTTAATATTGTAGTAAGAATGTTGAGAGTTATTTGTGAATAAATCTTATTTCTAGAAATAATAATAATAAAGACTAACAACATTTATCATGGAGAACGTAGGCTTTATTACTAGAAGAACTAGTGGTTAAAGAAAGAACTAAGAGCTTCAAGGTCTTGGTTTAAAAGACTATTTATAATAATTACATTTCAATATGAGTTAGAAATGGGATTGGCCCCAAAATGGCTGTTTAATATCCTCGAAAACCGACAAATGTAACGGATCAAATCATTACAATATACAGTACACTGGCCCAACATTGACCAAAATTGATCAAAGTTAACCTAAAATTGATCAAAATTGATTGGTATGTTATTTTTAACATTCACAAGGTAGAGCCAATGGGAAAATGAGGTATAAATACAACTTTTCTGAAAAAACTATTATGGTATTCGCTGCAAAAACTCTTTTATATGAAGATTTTATTGGAAAGATATAACTTTATATTAACCTTAAAAAAGGATATAACGATATAAACTGCAAATTTTAAAATTGTCATTTTCGTGTTTTTTCCCATTAGTGTGACAAATCGATCAAAAAACGATAAAAATCAAAATTACACAATGGCTCATGAAATGCAAAGTAAGCTAAGCTAGCATATTAAATGGATTTTATACAGTTTTAAATTTTGCATCGAACTAAATAAATTTTGAACAAATATCCCACGTTAAATTTTGCGTAAAAACCAATTAAAATTTTAAAGGCTTTTAATAGAGACAAACCTCTTTTTATAAATCTGCTTTAAATTAACGTTATGGATAAAATGTGCAGCAAAAGTATTTATCGATCTAGCTATTGATGAACTTTTTAGATGCATTTATCGTAGAGAAAAAAAGTTTTTGTTAATTTTTTTTAAATTTAAAATTTAGGATGAGGGTATACTGATATTTTTGAAGCAAAACTGAAAGTATCCCTTTTTAACACATTTTTGAGGATATCTTTGCGCAAAATTAATGTTTTTAGAAAAAACTTAATTGGATTTATTAGAGCTTATTACAGGGATCTATAACTCGAATAAAAACAACTACTTCTTAATTTAACCAATATTCTGAAATCTGCTACAAAAAAAATGCCAAAAAAAAGCGCCCAAAAGTTTTTCATACTTTAATATATTATAAAGCTCCACAAAACAAGTAAGTTTCATTATAAAGAAGGTTTAGTACAGTTTAATTTTCTGTAGAGATATGAAAGCCAAAAGTTTCTAATTTTTAGCAGTAAAATACGTGTAAAAATCTGAAACATTAGCATTAAAAGATTTATACCAACTGCAAAAAATAAGATATTTTCAAATACTTATTTTTGGATTGAAGTTGTTGATCACCTCTGGTACATTGACATATAACTTTTCCTTGGTGTTATTTAGTGAAAAAAAAAGTAGGAGGGATGAAAAGTGAGATTCAGTTTTCAAGGAAGAAAAAGCTCTAAACTTCATATTTTTGAATCTTTCGCGAGATAATATGAAGTAATTTTATGCACAGGCAGTATAACGCGACCAATTCATATCTATTTTGCAGTGGCTAGGGTATATATATATAATATTTAGTATGAAGCTGATTATAGAAAAGAGAACACGCCCCTGACATTGAAGATTAAAAGTTGTGAAAATTCAGTTTTTGAAAATTCAAAACTTTGCTCGACCAGGTTCCTACAAAAAAATACAAATTTCATTTTAACGTATGAAATGTAATATTTTTTGAGTATATCGAAGCAATTTAATAGAGCTCGCCGATTATAGAGTGCAGCCTTAATCAAACTAGATGAAATTTAATTAAGTGAACAACATATCATTTTTTATTGATAAATTAGAATGAAAAGCAATTAAAGGTTATGGAGTACATATTATTCGATGTTTATACAAGGAATAAATTTAATCTCAAGGGCTATAATAGTACTTATAATTCCCAGTACATTTCATACAGTGTGTATGCGATTTATCTTTTTGATGTATTAGCATTTTCATTAGCAAGTAGGCCTAGCAACATTTCCGTTACGAAGCCTAATTTATAAGTAACGATTTTTAAGCCGAAGCTTTATCAGTACATCCTCATCTTCGATGATTTTATATATTTAATTTATAGAATTAAGCACTTATATTAGGTACAATCGAACACAGCACAAAAACTGGGATAAGCAAAGGCCTTAAAGCTGAATATATTCAAATTTTACAACCTATTGCGAACTTCTTTGAAAAACTACTACTTAACCATTAAAATTATAGAGAGTATTCTCAAATAATGATGGTTAAATCTTGACAATGTAAAAATAGTTTTGGAATATGCCTCGCTTCAAAGTTTAACAATAATTCTGTTGGAGAGTGTAGCTCTCTAGGCATTAGAAGTGAGCCCCCCCTTTTTTTTTTTTTTTGTAATTTCTGTTTCGTTTATTTATTTGTATTTAAATTCTAAATTATACGTATTTTTATACCCTGGTTTTTTGTTTGTATGAAAATTAAAATTAGACTTCCAGTTTTGGTATTATTTCTAATATATCAAATATAACTTATGATTGGCACAATACAGTTGTTGCATCTGTGCAGCTACCTGGATAAATGCCATTGTTAACCTGCAAAATGAGACAATTATTACCCACTAAAGAGTAATTATCACCATTCCAAGATCCAATAATAAGCTTACTTCCTGTCAAAGTAATCACATTCTGTAAATTTTGAGCTAGTGCTTGATAACCAGCGGATGTAACATCACTAATGCTGGTTTGACTCTTTTGACAAATTTGATTCGCTTGAGCAAGGCTGTTTCCATTATTTTTGATTATATGGTAATTACGTCCATTCACATTAAATTGATGAAGAATATTATTTACGTGTTGCTCTTCTGAGGGTATTTTTTCATCTATAGCAACGGTTGATGGTAATGCTGTAGTGCTGGCTGTAGCACTTGCAGTATTAGAACTAAGTTGAACGTTGCTACTAGTCATAAAAGTAGGAGATGTTATTTCTGTAATAAGAGGCGGCTGAGGCAAATTGTTTGTGGCCATTACAATAGGAGTAGTTGGGGGTTTTGGTTGCGGTTGGGAAGGAATAGATTGCTATTTTCATTTGTCAATTTGTTGTAGATCATTAGATTCAGTTAAATTACCTGACCCCAGAATCCACAAATGGCTGTATTCGCCTTTGAGCATACTTGATGTGACCTTGGATAATGAGCTATTCTATTTCCACTATTCAAGTATTGTAGTAGTAAGCATTCCTATACAATATCTACGAAAATACTATACTTACGGAAGGACTTGAATACAACCAATGCCGTTACCTGATCATAATCCGGAAATTTATTAGTTATCCAACAATAGAAAAGATGTATAAGTTTACCCCCTTCAACTTCTTCCATGCCTAAATGATTCTATTGTAGAGTGTTATTATATTAATTTGATGTCATTTAAAAATTCATACCAAAAAGTAGCTCTGCCCTGATTTTAAAAATCCAGAGGAAGTCAAACCAGTGGCAGCATTATCCATTAATGTCAATTTTAACATATCACCTACGTTTGATGATTGTGTGACAATTTGAGCACCACAACCAAAATAACATGCTTCTTGAGGGCCTAATGGATTGTTGATATCATTTATTTCAGCTAATGCAAATGTATAATCGCTGCCTTTTATTTGGGAAACACCCAAACATTGCTGGTATGAATTATAAACAAATTGCGATACAATTAAAAATACCGAGAATTTCAAATTTGAAGAAAGCATTTTATTTTCAATAGCAAAAAGAAGAAGAAGACATACAATCAGCTTGAATTTCCTAATATTATATATATTGTATATTATAGCATTCTTGGACGATACAGCAATCCAATCATATTTATTTAAAAGGAATTGACAACATCTTTCTTTGTAACCTTACCCATTGCATTTTTGGGTAATTCAGTTACAATTTTCATCAAAGCAGGTACTTTATAAACAGCCACCCTTTTCTTCATAGCATTTCTCATAGTAATCAAGTCAAGGTCCTAATTTGAAGATTATTAGAATTGCTCAAAATGTCTATTATTATCTCAAAAAACATACCTTTCCATTTTCTAAAACAACAACTGCTGCTACTTTTTGCCCCCATTCAGGATCAGGAATACCAACAACAGCTACATCTTGAATACCTAAATTACAGGATAATAATTCTCTTTCTATTTCTAACGCGCTCACTTTCTCTCCACCAGTCTATCGTGTGTTTATATTTGAGAACACATACAAGTTACATTCATACAACATATATTTACCTTAAGAATATCTATACTATTTCTACCCATAATTTGAAAGTATCCATGAAGTCCTAATCTTTGAGCAATATCACCAGTAATGAACCAACCATCCTCAGTAAATTCCTTTTTGGTGGCATCAGGACGTCCCCAATATTCCTTGAAAACTGTTTTACCCTTGATTTGAAGCATACCAGGAACATTTCTAGATTCAGTAACATCTTCATTTGTCTCCGCAGAAATAATTCGAGCTTGTATGCCAGGCAATGGTATACCAACTGTACCTTGAATTCTTTCCCAAATCCAATATTCTTGACTTAAAGCCATACCAATCTCTGTCATTCCATAACGCTCTAATAATACTTGACCACCACTTAATTTTCTCCAGTCATTTCTTAATGTAGTAGGTAAAGAAGCAGAGCCTGAAACCATAAATCTAAATTGCTTACAAGCTTTAGTTAAAATTGCTTGGGTTTCTTTATCTTGAGATTTGTAGAATTGTTGAAGCTTTGAATACACAGTAGGCACTGACATGAATGTAGTAAGACGAGGTAGATTAATGTTGGCCCAACGTTCCCAAACTTGTGTTGTGTCAAACTTTTGGTGCATTTCAACAGTAGCACCACTATATAATGGACAAATAAGAGCATTGATGATGCCATGAATATGGTGTAAAGGTAAAATATGATGAATACGATCTTGGGATGACCAATACCAGGCATCAACTAATACTGAAGCCTGAGCATCAATGACAGAATGTGTAGAAACAGCGCCTTTTGGTTTACCAGTAGTGCCACTTGTGTAAATGATGAGGGCACCTGCATCAAAATTAGCATTAAATAATGTAACATCTACAGGGTTGAGACTATCTATTTTAGACATTGTAACAAAAGTATTATCATCTTTTATAATATTAGTTAATTTTGTAGCGTTTGATAACTCTGAAATACGATCAGAAAATACAGGATGGCCAAGAATAAAAGAAGCCTGAGAATCTTGTAATGTATAAATTTGTTCTGGTACAGGATGAGTTGTACACAAAGGTACAGCGATGCCTCCAGCAGCCCAAACGGCTAATAATGCAACAACATAAGGAAACCCACTAGGACATAAAATAGCTACTCTTTCTTCGCTTAATGAACTATGGCCAATCGTATTTTAATAATTGTGTATTTCAAATATTGATCACGGAATTACCTTTTCCCTTTCAGTAATTCAAGACGTAATTTGCTTGTAGCATAAATTAATTCGAGATACGTAAAGCTCTTTTGCATTCGAATATCATCAATAGCAATTCCATTTTGGTTGGCTGCATTATCAACTATATTTTTGAATAAGGGAAAATCAGGTACGCCAAGTTCGGTCATTTTCTGTATTTCTTAGTGCAAAATGAGAAAGAGGATGAAAGAGGTAAAAAGTATGGGTAAACAAAAGGGTACTTTGTTTAAATATCCTCTTATATTTCAAATTTTAGGTTGCATTGATTTGAAAGCCAGTTTAAATGGAAGTTGGCTTTAAAGGATTATCATGCATTATCACATTAATAAAAAAGAGAGATAATTATATCATAGTAATACACAGCCCTTATTTTATGTGAAATTATACTTTTTTATTTGTGTATAAATTTATGAACTATTCAGATATTGTGGTCCTTTGAGGAAGTATACTTTCGGAGTAAATTTACTAAATGCCGCGGATCTTGACACATTTTTCATTCCATATTAGCGAAAGATGTCTATTTGATAAATCAAAGGAATTTATTAATATGTTTTTAAATTACGAGGGTTTAATTTAAGAATGGGGAGGAACTCTATCAGAATCCCAAAACAAAAAACTAAATATAAACATATGTATATAAACGTATAATTTAGAGGAAAAAAAGGAATCTATTATACATCGGCGAAAGGATAAAATGGTACAGCAGCAACAGACAAAGCCATTTTACGCTTAAAATTGTTTAAATCTTGAATAACTGTGCAATTTTTAGGTAATTTTGTATGATCTCGCTTGGATAAACCACTTGGACCTTGGTTCAACTTCAAGATAACTTGATCAATGTCATTTTGATTCAGATTCATTGAATTTTTGAGGAACTCAATCAAACCTGTTTCTGTTTGAATCGACTTGTCCTTCACTTTTGTCTTTAAATCTTCTTCTGATTCCTGTTTCTTGTTAATCAGTTCAAGGTACACAAGTACAGGATATAATTGATCTACAGTGAAATTATCCTCTCTTTCTTTTTCAATTGCTGGTGGTTTTTGTGATTGAAGATGTACTGAAATTGTGCTTGCTTTTGATGAACTAGGTACAATGAATTTATCGTAAAATTCTATTAAAGATTCTTTGCTAATTTTCTTTAACTCTTCGACATCTGTTCTAATTTCATCAAATTCATAATAGCCAGATTCAATATCTGCCCAATATTTGTTTCCCTCTTCCCATAGATTTTTGTATTTTTCCAATTTTTCAGCAATTAATGATTCTACTTGAGATTGATAATCCTTTTCACTCATGTCTGCAATAATTTCCCTCAAAGATTCCAAGAATTCGAGTACTCTGTTTTCCAAATATGTAGGATCCCGTTCACTTTGAATGATTAAACGGAATGCCAACTGACTCAATTGACGACGGATACCACTAAACACCAAGTAACCCAATTGCTCTCTTGTACGAAGTTGGTTAAAGCAAGGTTCCTGCGCAATTTGTGCCACCATACTAAGGCGATTACGAAGAGATATATCTTTAACATCACAAATTTGACTATTATAATTAATAGCAGAGTTCACATCATCCTTGTCACGTACAGGCAAAGCATAAACAAACTTGGTACCTGTTGGTAATAGAACAGAGCGCTCGCCGATAAATTGACTGGGCATAAGTGGACGAGGTTGCAAAACTGTCAACATTTGATCAAATATGCCAACAACTTGGTCTTGTTCCAATGCACCATGAACTAAACTTTCAATATGTAAGTTGGAAAATATGGTAGGAATAAAAGTTTGGACATCTTCCAAATAAATATCTTTGATTTCGTTCAAAAAATCATCACAAGTCCAACGTTTTTCGCAGAGTGCGGAGGCCATGTAATAGGCAGAATGCTGATAAGGTGCTTCTAAAAAGAAATTTTCGTATCCACGGGTAAGTTCATCCTTAAAGATGTCGAATCTATCGATTTCAATTTGAAGATTCTTCATCTTATCAATGACTTTTTCTAATAGTAAGGGTAGTTTATCGCTGTAACCTCCAACATGAAGCTTGATTTAAATGTCTGTAAGTTTTAAATTTAAAATAATGATAATGTAAAATACTTACAGTGATACCCTTTGGTTCTTGATTAAGGTAATATATTAAGCCTGCAACTTCCGCGTTATAGGAATATTCAGACAATGAATCGGTTAATAAATTTATATACAATCTATACGAAATTAGTTAGCATAAATGTATAATTGCATTATTATTTAGCTTACTCTAAAATAACAGAATTACGAGGAGTAGCATAGAATAAGGGATTTTTAAAGAATATCCACATATTTGTTTTGGGGACCCAAAATGTGTCATCCTTTTTGTACCAAATACGAGTAATAGGTGTATCTTGAATCAATTCAGGTTGGCTTTTTTTGTTTGGTACTTCAGTTACATTCACGTCTAAGTTAGATGGAATAAATTCATTTATAGCAGGTAAAGAGAAATCACCATTCATTGAGATATGAGCCAACCTCTATTATTATTTATCAGTATTTCAGCCTTCAAAATATTATAAGCAAACTTACAGATGTCAAGCCTTCACTGATAGGTAGCACCTCATAATCAGTAGAATACCATTTTTCAATCTTGGTAGGTTGCACGCCATTGGGAAATTCTTGGCAGGCAAGAGTTAAACGAAAGTTATCAGGACAAAGCAAAGCTAAATGTTGATCTATCAAGACAGGATCATATTTTCTCAGTAAAGCACTTCCACTGATTGTCCATTGCGGTGGTAAATTCTCTTGCATTTGCTGAGCTAAGAATGATGTATATTGTGATGGAGGGCATTTCTCTGAAAACTTAAATTCCATCTCTGCCAATGTTTTAATTTCGTCAAAAATCCATTTCTTGACACCATCCTCCTTGATCATTTCGATATATTCAAAAATAGCAACAATCACATCCTCATAATGAGCTATAAAATCTGTGTCAATCCAAAAACATACCTTTTACAAGTTTATATGTATCCTTACCTAAACCTTGTTCTGTTAAATCAATACTGATATGAAAGAACCCAAATCCAATACCACTAAAACACATGCCAGAGCTCAAATAAGTAGCCCAATTTTTCTTTTTAAGAAAAGATAGAATAGATCCAGGGCCCTCATGGCCAGTAAGATGAGAGATGTAATGAGCAGGCTTTATGTATAAAATGATAAGTGTCTCAATATATGGTTACCTAGCAATTAAACTCTTACCTGACTCTGATAATAAGGAATTTGATCTGGAAATGGAAAAGTGACATCCAATGTACGATTCTTCTTTACTGATTTCACAAAGATTTGCTTCATAATTTCATTTTTAGTCAATGGGTGCCCTGGGAAAGATGGCACCTGTATATTCTTGTTTGTAACGCTTGAAAACTTTTCAACAACCCATTCAGTCAATTGATCCAAAGATTCTTTTTTTTTTTTTTTTTTTTTTTTGAAAGTATTAATATGTGAATAACTCAACCTTTTTATAAGTAACTAACATACCTTTGCCAATGACGGTTAATTTCATAATATTTGCAGAATAATACGTATCATGAAATTTCAACAACTCCTCACGAATGTCAAGGCCCAGTTTCTTTGGATTATCCATCAATGTCTCTAAATTACCAGTTTCAAATAAATGCCAAGGATGATTTGGATTACTTAGACATTTCTCTACTTGAGCAATGCGCCAACAATCTGATTGAAGGTTCTTTTTGTGCTCTGAATCCACAGCTCTTAATTCTCTGTCTGTACAACTTTCGGAGAAGAGTGGGTCAATGAAAAAATGCGAAAAACGATCTAATGCACCTTCTAGCCATTGATGTCCAACCTCAAAGAAATAATTTGTATTTTCTGTACCAGTAAAAGCATTTGCATGACCTAATGCAGTTGGTTAGATAACTATAAAAAATATCTCTTCTCCCTTTTTACCATCCTACCTGAATGCTCTGAGAGATAACTATAATAATCATTTTCTTTAGGGTACTTCTTGGTTCCCATAAATAACAAATGTTCACAAAAATGAGCCAAACCTTGCAAATTTTCCTAATTTATCACGAATAAATTAATTGCGTTAATAGTAAATATAAAATTCTTACTGGGTCACTTAGACTTCCAACATGCACATCTATAGCAGCACTTGCACGATCAGTTTGAGGATCACTGATGACTAAGACTTCTAACTGATTTAACAGCTTAATTAAACGATATTCACGATCATCGTTTGCAGGTTTTTCCAAGGGCTTTGTATAAAAGGAATATGCTTGACAGTTTTGCCAATCGATATTATTGTTGACTATAGCAGATACCATTTAAATGATTTATAAAAACAAGAGAATAAGAAGGAAAAGAGGAAACAACGACGGAGTCACACGTTTTTATTTGTTTGCCTCTTCTTCGTCAATGAAGGTCAAATGAGCCACATCTTTCCAATATGATTCAGGTACAATTTAGTACATAATGCGTGTGTGTGAGAGAGAGAGAGTTAGTAGTGTAGATCATCTCGAAAGTATTCTTGTCAAACATTCCCCCTTTTGTTGTTGTTGTTACAAACATGATCATACCATCTGATCTCCTTGATGACTTGATTTGAGTAACCTTGGGGGATTATTTATGCCCATGAGAAAATAAAACAGTTCTTGGTGTTAACACTGCGCTTGGACCATTTTGCTACTATACTACTGGGATTGGTACAACTATCAAATCACGAATGACTCCATTTTTTTAACATTATTCTATTTTTTATATATATATATAAATTACTGTATAAAAAGCACCAAAACGTCATTTCATAAATTGAGTACATTGTGCATTACGACTCGAGTATTTAAACTCAAATGTTGTATTACTTTGATTGAGATGTTCATTGTAATGTTGGGTCAGGCAATATTTATTCAAATCTATAGTAGAATTCGCTAACTATTATTAATAAGTAAGCTCATGGAGATACATAGTATTTGTCAACTTGAAATCATATTTGTAAATAATTGACTGTGTATACTTTGTATAAATGGCCATACAACATGCTTATTAATTTAAATATTTGGGGCTGTAAATTTCGAGTTAAATACATGCATATAGGTGATACTATATCCAGAAAATTATAAATACCATTATTCATAATGGCTTAAATTTTTACTTCCTAATTATATTAGTTTGGCAACACCTGATAAACTTAAAAGTGAGCTATAATTTAGTGCTCATTGTGCACATGATGGTCAGCATGTACTTCTACTTTGAATATTCAGAAAATGTCAAAATTGAAATTATCATACGCGAAAAAAAAAAAAAAAAAAAAAGGCGAAAATTTAGAAAAATCAGTGATTAAATCATTTATATCATTTGATTCTTAAATATAAAAATGCAATAATGAAAACGCTCTAATTAGTTAGTATTTATTTTATGTAAATAACTTCGATATTTTGAATTGTAAAATATTTGTTAACATTAAATACACAAGGCTCCAGCACACAATTTACTAATGAAGCTATGACTGATATATAACTTTAGATGCTATTGCTACTAAATATTGTTATTATGTTGCTAAAATATTTCTTTCCTCACTAAACAAGATATTGAAAGGTGTGAAACGCCAGTCTTTTGAATCATTGATGTCTCAATTTGTTTTAAGTATTTTTGAATCTATAACACCCCAAGTTTAGAGTACAGTTTTTGTCATTAAATCAGCATTAAATTGCAGTGTTTGAAAATTCTAAAAATGTTACTATTTAGAAATACTAAACTGTCAATGACCATTAGTTTCAAACTTTTTCGCGTCATATTCCTTACCATCAAAGTATGCACAAGATGTATAATTTTTTAGTAAAAAAAAGTGGCTTCCTCTTTCAATATACTCAATAATAAAAAATTCATGGAACATGAGTTTTAAATAATTTATGCAGAGCCCACATTTGACTTTATATTCTAATATCTGTTTTTCCTCCGGAACAATATTCATTAATTGCGAGCATTTTTTCTAGTTGCTACATTTTAAACAGAGGAGGAAAGACTTTTTTTGGAACTTGCTCTAATCTCCTTCAAAATCAGTTATTATTTAAGAAAATCAAGATATGCTATTTGTGAATTTACTGTGTATTCGGTGCATACTCAACATTTAATTTTGAAACAATGTTTAATTTTTAAAAAAAATTGGCTTCCGGGATGAGTTTTTGAGAGAATTGGTGCTCTTATATGAGCGCATTTTCATGCGCTTGTCGAGATAGTATAACGCCGAAGATATGCTCACGAGAGAGCATTCAAAAAGTGTCTTATCTGAGTACATCCACAGGTTTAAATGAGTATATAAATTGCAGAAAAAACGTCTAAAATATGCTCAAAAATGTACTCACAAAAAATAAAAAATGTTCTGAAAAAGTAACAAAGAGGTTCTCAAAAATATTAAAAATATGCTTAAAAAAATAAAAACGGGAAAAATAGTACGCGAAATGCTCTTTTGAAATATATAATAATAGACTGTCGTATTGTTATAGTGGTACAGTCAAACCTCAATGATCTATCAGAATTATGAATTACCGAATTACCAGTTTAGAGCATTTGTCAAACCATGATGTTTGGCATGCAAAACGTACAATGCTGCATTTCATGCGTTTATCATCATGCTACTACTATGGGATTATAGAAGCATGATTCTATTATATTCACACAATATCCACATGTTTATTCTAATTATACTATTATTCACATTTAATTCACTTCACTAGGCAGAAAATCATAATTCACATACAATTCACCTAGGTGAATTGTATGTGAATTATTTTGAAGTTTTTATTTCAGGATTACATTCAAGAATATATCGCGTTCAATATCAGTACCCAGTTAAAATATGGGATGGCCTATTTCCGAAGGCAAACGAATCAATAAATATCAATATCAGTGAATTATTTGTAAATTATTTGTGAATTATTTGTGAATTATTTGTAAATTATTGCTGACTTATTGCTGGCTTATTGCTGGCTTATATGTAAACTAAACTCTACACTGTTATGCACACTATACATTATAAATGCTTTTCAATAATTTGACTAGCACTAGGCAGAAAATCGTAATTCACATATAATATATAATTCACCCAGGTGAATTGTTAGTGAATTATTTTGAAGTGTTTATTTTGGGATTACAT